>KK114797.1:135889-183913 GCA_000611955.2 Stegodyphus mimosarum
AGGCAAGTTGGTTAATTTTTACTTACTAGTTTGATTTTTAAATGTCTTTTTACTACAAGTTTTGAACTTTTAATTTTATGGATTATTTCATTTTCTGTCTTCTTATGAATTTAAAATTTGTTGTTGAATTTATACTTTTATTTTTACTTTTGTATTTGAAATGAAAAGAGCGTGTAGGAGAAATGTCTTCTAAAGTAAGCATCGCGTTTGGTTTAATTGTGTTCTTAGTCAGAAACTTTAATTTTAAAGATTATTTGCTTTTTAACAGGATTCTTTTGGTTTAATTGGACTAATATCTTTGTTTTGAATGAGTATCAATTGTGAATTATAATTTGAATATAGAAAATAATTTGATGCTTACTTGGAAGTAAGATGAAACACTTTCTCTTATTTTAGTTGTTGGCTATTGATAGATTGATTTATCTCCTTGATAAGTCGATTAATTTGCAATCAATAACAATAACTGGTTTTTCGATACTTAAATAAGTTTTTGCTTTCGATTTTGGCATTTTTGCAATTACGTTTTTCCTTAACTGTTTTTAAAGCAAAGGAGGAATTGAAAGTTCTATTTTAAATTCTTTTTAAATTCTGACAAATACCTTTTCGATATGATTTTAAATTGAATTTCTGTTCCTTGGAGATGGTATATGGAACGTTTTCATATTATAATTGTATATGTATATATATATATATATATATATATATTTAGTGCGGCCGATTACACGAAAAAGGAAGGAGCACAACAACTACATATTATAGCAGTCCCATATAACAAAATTTCAACGTTCTGAAGCTACTCGTTTTTGAGTTACGTTTTTGAGACGTTATGAAAATTTGTCTTCTAAATCCATTTTACAATGTTTTTTGAAAAAACAATCCTTCATTCTATCCGTACATACGGATGCCCCCCCCAAAAAAATATCGCTCAAATGATTTCGAGAGCGGTGAAAATGGATATTTTCGTTTAAATTATGATACCCGAAAGTTTTCGCGATTACAATACTTCCTTTACTTCGTACAAGGAATTAAAAAGATCAATCAATCTCACTTAATTTGGTTATTTTTAATTGACAGTAGATTTATTTGTTACCCTTGACAAGTCAATTAATCTAAGATCAATAACAATAGCTACTTTTTCAGTACTTCGGATTTTTAATTTAATATTAGGAATTTTTACAGTCAAAGGATTTTTCTTCACGGATTTTAAATAATGTTTAGTACAATAGATCTAGATAACTTCGGATAGTGACTTGAAAACTACTTGAAAATATTTACTAAAGTTTTTCTAATAATTCATAGCATTAATTAAATTTCCTTTTTGTTGCGATGTTAAAATTTACGGGTTTACCTTTTAAATTTTCTGGTCTAAATTAACTAATTGGTGCCGGACATACAAAAATAATCAATATTACTAATGTCTTACTAAGCTTAAAGGGGGAACTGAGTGATTGGTCTGAATCAAAATAATATTTAAATAACTACTATTTCTTAGTTCAATTATCTCACTCAAAGTAAATTCATATTTAATAAATCTTACCTGAAAAGAAGAAGGAATAAATCTTCTCCAGTACTCGGTAGAATAGAATCTCTCAACCAAAACATTTCTTAAATTCACTTAAAACTACATAGTCACTCATTTCTAAAATCAACTCGAGCACAAGTTCAGATTCACTAAACCCCTCATTAGCACCAGAGAAGAAATATTCGAAAACCATCAATCAGTTTCACCAAGAAAAATAAAGCATTAGTTTTAACTTTCCTGACACCTAAAAAAAAATTTAAATATTCAAAAAGACGTGGTTAGTACATTTGCTACAAGGGCGCGTTGTAAGTACCATGAATGCATAAATATTTTTCAAAGCCCCGATAAAAATCTCCATGGTTCTTAAAGGATTTACGGCTCAAACAAATGAAGAAACTGAACAGACCACAAAAAAAGCAAAGCAAGTTAAAATATAAAGCAAACACATTTATTAATATCTTGAATATCTTAATTAGATAGCTGGCCAGACTACCCTTACAAGCAATAGTAAATTATCTTCCATATTAAATTTCCCTCAAGAGTCATTTATCAAGATCATATTTCCAATTTAATATAATAAACGATTAATTAGATTACACTAAAACATTAATTTAATTATTAAACAGGATCTCACATAAATTAATATAGAAATTACAATTAACAGAATTACACAAATTTGTGGACAATAATTTTAAGTTCTCCTAAAGGCACAAACAATTTTCTCTATTATCAAATGGAATTCCCTTTCTACCAGCTACGCAAGATGAATTTAAATTACTCTCACTTGACAAATACTATAATAGTACCAATTAAAATATAACATAACTCACAAATTAAATTGCTGAAAAAAATCTAAATCCTTCAAAACAACTTGTCATTGACTTGAAATCTCAATCACTTCTTTAAATGCATATATATACATAAATGAATCATATAACTAGTCCACCATGAAATTAAGACAGAGAATAGAGAGAGAGATAAAATAATTCAAAATTTAACTTACAGGTGGTGGACAACTTTTCCGGATCTAAGATCATGTTTCTGTCAAAAACACCTTCGGGAGCGTCCAGTTATTTTTAAAACAAAAACGGAAAAAGCGATATGAACATGAGGCGGTGCTATAATTTTGTGTGGAGCTCTTGTCATCATGCAACGAAAATTCTTTATCAGGAAAGCATCTGGGAACTTCCTAAAATCTTCCAACTCTTCTATCAGTAACACTTTGAGAATGACTACTTATAGTTCTCCGAGAAAGATAATGGAGAAGAAGCGATGCTATATTTTTGTGTGGAGCTCTTGTCTTCACGCATCGAAAATTCTCGTAAGTCAAATGCCGAGAGAAACGCATGCCCAAATCTCAGTTGCGGGCTTGCCCTACTGTGGCACAGGCTGCCCGCAGTAGGGCAAGCCTGCAACTGGGCAAAGACCCACGATGTCTTTAAAATAACTTTACCACTCAATCAGGATTCCGTCTCTGTTCAATACCCGTCGGAGGACCGCAAGCGCGAGCGAGCCCGCAAAGGCGAAGATCGGCAGCAGGGAAAATGCCCTTTCTGTCTCTGAACTATTCTCTTCTCTTGTTGTACCGTACTGACTTCTAACCTGGTGCAAGAACCGAGGAAAGCTCGTTTTCTTCTCCTACCAGCTATTACAGGTCAAAATTTAGGCATAGAATTAAATTTCACCAACCCGAGACTTTCACTATAATTTAACTTAACAATTTCCCCCCCCCCTCAAACGAATCAAAACAGAGTCATTGCCCACAAATGACTCTTGACCAGTTGCAAGTGAATCATCCTACAGCGTGAGAAAGCTTGAGACTAAAGATTCGAAACTCTTGCTAACAAGCAGAGAAAACTAAGGAGAGCAACAAAACTGCCCTTTCAAGATCAAATTTTACAACCGCTCCCTTCTACCGAAAGAACTGATTTACATAAACATTGCAACATTGACAAAAAGTGAAAACGAGAAGGCCAATTTACGATTTCCTTTATTGCTCAGTAACACCCTCCCCCGAGCGAAGACATAGGAAACAACACCATACCGCCCTCAGTTCCAACTGTTATCTTAAAAGCTATTTCGACAGATGTCATTTCCGTTAAAAGACGCTCCCTTTCTTCGTTAGAAAATTGGACCGTTGAAGAAAAATAATTGCCTTCAGATTTTAAATACACTCTTTACAAATAAATGTCATCCATTACGCTCTTCACAATTTCAAACTAAAAATCCAATACAAATAAAAAATACTTAAATATTGATTACTTAAATGACATAAACACA
Organism: Stegodyphus mimosarum; assembly: GCA_000611955.2. Taxonomy (NCBI): domain Eukaryota; kingdom Metazoa; phylum Arthropoda; class Arachnida; order Araneae; family Eresidae; genus Stegodyphus; species Stegodyphus mimosarum. The sequence goes on from KK114797.1 coordinate 139,692, forward strand.
CTTAAAATTCGCTACACAATACTTTCCTATATATATACATATGTATATAAGATATAAGAAAATACGATTTTCTGCTTTAAAAACTAAATCTATGGAGATGATTTTATATATGCGAAAATAAAGACTAGAAATTCTTCAAGGTCATATTTTGTAATCTTCATCTGTAAGCCTTCACCCTCAGCTACGACGACTGCAAGCTAATTCCTCCTTCTATACTCGTCGAAATTATCACATAAATAATTCTACAACAAATCACACTCACACCCACAAACACTCACACATATAAACATATATATAAATATAGATAGACTAGATACATGGGCTTTACATAAATCAGACTTCGGAATTTCTTTTTTTTATATATATTTCATGTTATAGTAGTTTATTGGCTATCAATGATCTATTTTTAAAATGACAAATATGTACTCTTTAACATTTCTGTGAAAGTTTGACCGTTAGTATACTAAAAAGACGTTTCTAACTTTGTACGCTTTAGCTACAGAATAATCGTTTCTTCATATAAATAATACACGCAATTTAAAATTTTCGTATCTATTCTCGGTAGAAAATTACTTGCTGAAATTTTTTGGTACTTAAAATACATGTTGCGTGATAGGCGCCGCGTATTTCAAGATAATGCAGCTTGCTCGAAACACGGTGCATATTAAAATATTATCCAATACTCAAGTCACGTTCTTTCTTCATATTTATAGAAGAGTTCTGCATGTTTTTACTTATATATAACCCTAAACACCTATGTATGTGCTGATTCACTGTTAGGTTCCTAAATTAGCAATATTCCGAACAAACTAGTCTAAAACTCTAATTTTAGTGGAAATTAGAGCTGTTATTTATGTGACTCTAGATAACGGAAATTGATATATTATTGGAAAATGTACATAAATTGCTATATTTATATCTTAAAAATGCAAAAGGAAGTCACATAGTAGTAGTATATGCCAGGAATATTCAATGAGATTTGCCTTCTTTTAAAAAATTTCTTTCCAGTGGTTGAAGAGGAGAACAAATATAACACAACACTTGTGTGATTCCCATTTAAAATTGATTTCTACTGATTATTTTATAGAATTATTTGATATATAACATATATCATTTAAAGAAATCATAATTCATGATATTATGTGTCTGTTTCCAGCTCATAGCGATAAGAAGTGAATATTGCAATGAAACGAAACACGTGAATTTTCTGTTTTGTAGATAAGAAAAACCTATGTTTAGTATATATTAATTGCGTCTGTAAACTAATAGCTTCTTTCGCTTACTTGCAATTCACGTCATAAACGTTTGTTTAGCACATGAGTTATTTTTACGTTAATTCTTTTCGGTACCTTTTATTTCTTCTGCCACCCATCACACGGATTAGCTTGCGTTGAAACTTTACTGAGAGAGAGCTGTGGAAACTCTTCAGAAAGTTGTTTATCGCTAAGAAATACCTCTGTATGGACTTTTACCTCAGAAGAGCTATTAGTCTTGAGACGGTATTTTGCGTTGAATCACTTAAATGTGATGTATCACTTTTTCCACCAAATATTATCGTCCTGTGTTATATTTAAAGAAAATTAATAATAAAGAAGTTGCATGAATATACATATGTTACTCGCATTGTGAAAAAACGATGGTACATAGAGCCATCCAGTTTTGAATAACGTAATCCTCCACCCGAACATGGGCACGTGGAAGCCCGAATTTCGAATTTGTTTTATTATCTGTTTCATATTTTGCAAATCTTTAACGAATTTGTGATTAACGAACGCAACGATTTTAAAGCCAGCAATAGCAACACTGTACAAAAAAAAAAAAAAAAAAAAAAAAAAAAAAAAAAATTATCTTCAGACTGTCTATGAGCAATTCTAAAGATATGTTGTTTTTAAATATTTTTAACCCTAAGGGGCGTTAACCCAAATTGTATCGAAAGGTGAATGTGCCTGTAAATGAAAAAAAGACCGTTCGGGTGCAATCTGAAAGATTATCCTTTTATTTTGTATGAGTGTTTTTGTATTTGTTAGTTCTGTGGTCTAGCAGTCGTAAAAGATGAGGATGGACTATTAGCAGATGTGATTGAATATCTTACTAAGTTTAACCTTACAACGTGTTTGTAAGGTTAAACTTAATTAGATATTAATGCTTTAAAGAAGTTTTCTTCTATTTCACAACAAGAACAACTATTTGATGCACAGGGCTTAGATTTTAGTATTTATTTGCATTCGTCTTACTAACATTCGTAGCATGTTTTAAAACAAAGCAGATATTTATTTCAACTGAATATGGAAAGAAAACTGAATGGTTACCTAAGCTTGCAGAATTTTAAGAGCCCCAAGTTAACGAACACGTTTTCTAAATTTTATATTAGGTTTTCGAGATGATGATTTCAAAATGATTATAATTCTTTTTTCACTCGCACGCAGTCTTACTGTAATTTGTGTCAATTCTTTCTTGATATTCATTTAGCCTATTGGATTGAACACCGAAGCTTCAATCAAATAATTTCCGTGGAAAGTCCTGTACATGCTGGTGCTTAAAATTAAGAGAATTTTCACATTCTCCGGTTCAGTGCCGAAGATAATCTGTGTGCTCCGGAGATTCACACAAATTATCTCCGGAACTGATGAGATTTGTATTCTATTGTAGTAAGATTTGTATGGGCACGTATATATATATATATATATATATAAGACAAAATATATATAATATATATATATATTAACAAGTAAGAATGCCAAAAGCCATAGTACATCCTAAACCCTCTGAAATCCTATTCGAAGAAGCACGTTAGTGCCAAAATTACACATTAAATACAATTAAAACTTAGAATCCTAAGTAAAGATTCACATGAAAATACAACTCAAATAATGCTTAGAAAATTGTAATTTATGGGCAAAATTGGGAAAAGCTGAAGTTGCAATAAAATAAAAGTATACAATAGAAAATGGTAATATCTCAGCGAGAGTTGCATAGTTGTCTCGTCAGGGGAAAAGAACTGTGTCCCTTTCGCTGAAATATTACTTCCACGCGTTTCAACTGACGACTAATTGAGACAATACCGCGTCAATTAATTGACAAACTCTTAATATCTATTACATCTTCCTATATTAATCTAAATCGTCTCAATTAGACGCCCCTTTTCCCTACGCGTGGAAGAAAAGTATTACAAAACAAAAAGATTGCATTGTAAAACAAATTAAAGTGCGGTAGTATTTAGTACACCTTGCTACGCACCCTTTTCGGTAGAGGCCAACTTCCGCGAATTGCTCTGCGAAGCAAAGTTTAATTAAGTTCTATTTTAGGTTTAGTTTTAAAATTATTTGATTGTTAAGTTCGACCGAAGTGTGGTCTTTTACTTTCTGTATCTCTCCCGAAATTGGAGGTTTGTATTTAATAGTGATTGAATAAAAGAGGATTTCAAATCCCTTCACGTGCAGTTATTATCCAGCCCAGCAGATACATCAGAACATAGCGTACCTTCCGCTCCCTGTTCCAGTTCAGGACTGACTATTGGAGGTTAAGAACACTTTACAGAAATTACCATGTTTCCAAAAAGGATACACAGAACGCTAAGTCCTGACACCCTTAATGCTTAATTTTAATTTAAGTATACCCTCTCTCTTTTCTAAAAGAAATAATTAATTTTTTCTGCACTGCAATATAATTCTTCCTTGCGTCATTTCTAGATCAGTCCACCACACATATGGCTTACAAAATGTTCATGGCGTAGTTAATTCAGAACTTAACGAAAAAAATTTCGAGAACCGAAATTTTCTTTTAATAAGCTGCCATATTGGAATAATTACGTAGTTTGATTCTACCTCTATCCTGGGCTAAGACACAGGTTGTTTCGATTGTTCCTGTTGCAAATAAATAAATAAATAAATAAAAAATAAAAGTGTAACAGTTCTGGAATAGGAACGATTAATACTGCAAGTTTGTGGCCACAACAGGTTTATTAAACTAAAAAATGAGTATTTTATCTGCTTCGGCTACCAAACGTCCTGTCCATTTTGGATCATTATCTGCGCAATCAAAAGTCCTACATTATTACCAAAGTTTACATTATTACAGCTTTCTCATCATTATCCCTAAATCTGCTCCATATGTCAGATATAAAAATATGAAGGAAAATTATTATTAAATTACTAGCATAATTGAAACAATTTATTAACTTAGCCATTTTAATTTAAATACAACTCCTTTAAAAGCTCTATATTGTATCACTGACGCCATTCCTTCCCTGCAGTAAACCGCAATACGAATCTCTTGCCCAATCATCATTTAGGATTCAAACAAAGCCTTCCGAGCTTATCTATAAGCCCTGCCTCTTAATATCACTTTTTGATCTTCTGTTGCCTAGCTAGCATTCTGTACGCCCTTCTGAGGTTTTCATCCATTCATGGTCTGAAATCTAGTTGCGATTTGTGCAAAACTCTGGGGTACAGAGCACACCCATTGTCCTATGTAATATCTACAGAATGCGCTTCCAAAGAATTGTTTAAGTTCAGGAATAAAATGTGTCTAATCGTCAAGCTAGTCGTGCTTTGTCAAGATTCCAGTCTACTACACAGTTAGTATCTCAGCTACCTTCTATTTTGATTTCCACTCTACCCATGACTGAAAAATTGACTCGTAATTGGTATTTTCTGTACTATGTTCTGTCATCGTATCATCCATATTATCATATATATATGATACCCACGTATGGCCGCATCTAAAGCTGATTGCTGCAACTGTATAAGATAGAAGTTGCATAATTGAACAAAAAAGAAAGGCTTAAAGGAGGTAGAGTTCTCTGTTAGTGATAAAGATTTCACAACATGACTTAGTGCTAAAAATGAGGCAGTTTATGAATCTCTGAACAGTTGATCAATTCCTGCAGCAAAGCTGTTTTCAGGTCACGGAGGATTGGTTACAGGGGGAACTGAATGGCAGCTGCCGTCTCAACAGTATCCCGGATATAAACTGCAGAGCTTAAGTCTGGAGATCTGGATGGTTAACATATGTCATCAATATCCCCACTTTCCAGAAAATCATCCACCAGATTAACTTTATGTGCATAAGCGCTAAATAAAAAAATAAATAAATAAAATAAAAATAAACTCAGCTTCATGCGTGAAGAGATGAACATACGGCTCTAAGATGGTGTGGGTTTTGCAAAAGAACATACTGTCTGCGTCCCGTTTAATTCTGCGCATAAGGAATTCTTTATAGCAGCGGTTCTCAACCTTTTGACTAACGCGTACCGCCTAAATAAAAAAAAACCACAGAAAACCTTTAGTACCACCACTACAAAGTACTACTACTACCACCACTCTTGAACGAAGATCGCATAAATTTACGATTGTTAGAGAAAAAAACTTAGTCAGGATGTTGGGGTTTTAATTTTTGAATTTAATAATTAAAAACACTTTGGTTCTTCGCGTACCACATTTTTCTCTTGCATACCACCGGTTGAGAACCCCTGTTTTATAGCATTATGCAAAGAGCATAGCCATAATGAAAAGAAAAAAAATAGAAAACACTAATTAAGACAAAAACAAACACTGTCTTGATATCCTATTGTTTAAATAATTATTTATATTTACACTTTTTCTTTTTCTCAAACCTCATAACAGAACATGGCAATAAGCATATTCTTTTAACTAGTAAGCAACGTTTTATATTTCTTTTTCCCCAACAATTTGATATTTGACGGTTTAATGGTTAAGCAAAATTTTTATTAAATTGTTTTAATGGTTAAGCATTTTTTGCAAGTACTTTAGTTTTCACCCATTCTTTCTTCTATTTTTTTAATGTTTCCGTCAGTATCTGGCGTCTAATAGTATTACTTTCTTTTTGTGATTAATTGCATTTTTACACTGGTCTTTGATCTTTTGCATAGCAATGTTTTGACGTCTTTGCCATTTTCTTGAGACTTTCTTTTACACAATTTCCTTTCTCCTTAGTTCCATGCGTAATGTTGCAACTTTTTGCCTTTCTGGTATTACATGTTTCTTCCTTTTAAATAAAGTAAAGAATTTTTATTCAGTAAAATATTTTCTTAAAAGAAATCCTCCCTTTGATTCGAAATTGAGTCTTATTAAATGTTTCCCGTTTCTACATTCCTTCCTTATATATTTATTAACTGTAATTAATAGCGAAATGTAAAATATATATTTGCTTTGATGTCGCATCGGGGTAGGTTATTTCTTGACGAATGCTTTTAAACACATTTTTTAGCCCAAAAGAGCGTTAGCTGTTAATTTCTTTTTTGCATTTGCGTTGATTCACTATAAACGGCGAATCACTTTTTAAATTGCTGCCACCAAATATTAGAGCCCTGTATTATATTTAAAGAAATTAAATAATGAAGAATCTGCATAAATATAGGTATGTTTCTCGCACTGTGATAAGACAACGGTACCTAAAGCAATCACATTTTGAATAACGTACGTGTCCACCCGAATGTGGGCATGTGGAAGCCCAAATTTGGAATTTGTTTTATTATCTATATCATATTTTGTAAAACTTGAACGAATTTTTGATTAACAAACTCAAGGGTTTGAAAGCGAGCAGTGGCAACACTGTACGGAAAAAAACATTTTTGTCTCCAGTATCGGAAGTTCTAAAGATATACTACTTTTAAAATTATTTCACATTATTGCTGCTGAACTGAATTTTATAGTTTAAGAGCATGTTATTTAATAAATAAAGGTAACCACAAAACGCTATAAAAATGCCCCTTTGGGCGTAATTTAAAGTGTGAAAGCTTTCAGGTTATTTATTTATTTATTGTAGTCCAAAGGGGTAATTTGCCCGGAAAGGGCTATTAATTTCGTTTCGGCATTTTGCGTTTGGTTCACTATAAAAGTCTGAATTGTTGTCACCAAATATTAGAGTCCTTCAGTATATTTAAAAAAAATTAAATGATGAAGAATCTAAATGAATATATGTATGTTTCTCGCACTGTGAAAAAACAGCGATACTTACAGACATCAAATTTTGAATAATGTAGTTCTCCACTCGAACAAGGCAATTAAGAAGCCCAAATTTATAATATGCCTTATTATCTATTTCATATTTTATACAATTTTAACGAATTTTTGATTAATAAACTCAACGATTTCAACGAGAATACAAAATTTTGATTTTCTCAACGTCTCGAATTCAAACCACTTGTAGATGCTATTGCACTACTTTGAGTTTCAATAAAATCATATCAGAGATAAATATATGTTGTTGCCAATTCATGAAAGATAAGAACTTTTATTTATTTTTAATATTATAAAGGTTAATTGGCTGTGTAACGCAATTATTTAAAAAAACATTTTAACATCCCTTTGCGAATGTTTTTACTATGGGCGCCATATATTAACAGGTTTCTACAAAGTGTCAAATGCAGAATTTCTGATCTAGTACCGTCTGCATACAAAATAAAGTCTAGAGATTCTAATAAGGTTTTGTGATAATATATGCACTGCAAAGTTCTGCTGATATCGCTTTTCATTCAAATTTGATCAATTACTAATTTACATTTTTAAAATTTAGATAATGTGAAATGCGTATAATATTTCACATTCAAAAATGATTTCTGGTTTTTGAAATTGACATTTTTAATTTGAGCTGAAATGAATAATATTATTAGAACACTTAACATATTTGAGTTTATAGCAGCAGATATTGATTTATATGTAAAAAGTCAAATGAAAATTTTTATGATTTTTCATGTTTCAAAATTGTCTTTTGCAAATGCTTTAACGCAAAACTCATCTCTTAAGTGTTAGACTGTAACCTGAAGATTAAAAGTTACAAATTTGTTTATAATAATGATTACTATGGCTATTCTTTCATTCGGGACAGTTATCGATATACAGAGAGATTAAATTTAATCCTACTGCCGCGTTGTAATGAGGTTGTAGCTTAATTATAAGATGTTAATTCATACTCAAGAAAAATGTATATGAAAGGCATTAAAATCAGTTTTACAATGTTATAAATATATAACCAAACTGCCGAATTGTATTAAAATTATTCATTTTTCTAAAATTTCAACTTTATAACTGTCAAATGCACGTGACAACGGAGTTAATTGGTTTCTAGCTCTCATTATTAAGCTTCTAAAAGGGAACTGCTGAATCATTTTAGACGCCGTTTACAGGAAGCAGATCGGGCATTTTCCACAATTAATTACAAATTTGAAACAGAGTTAAAAGCAATTACATTTTATCTTATGATGACGACATTTTTAATTTCTGAACTGGTTAGAGAAATTTCTACACGAGCAGAAAGAAGCGAATTTAATATTTTATGTGCTGGCAGACTCGATGTTTCACTATTTAATTACAGATCGATTCAACCATTAATTGCAGATCTCGAGTGAAAATATGGTTATTAAACTTATATGAGGAAATTAGCAAGTTAGACATCAGCGATTAAATTTCTTTTTACAATTTTTGTCTCAAAGCAAACTTTTCTGCATCTAGATGGAAAATTTACGAGGAATTCATTAGTTAAGAATTTATATTTAATTAAAGACAGAAATGATTCGCTTTGCTCAAAAAAGTTTAAATTGTCGTTTACAAAATAGAATGCAGTATTACTGCATTTAATACTCATATACAGCGCTAATCAGAGTCATTTTAATAGGATATAGATAAAGGGAACATTTATATAAACAAGATTTGTTTTAAATTCACTTTAGTTTGAATACTATTTCGAGTAATTTTACGTTCATAAAAGTATATATTTTACCTTGCTTCCAGTCGTAAATCTTTGCTTTTTATTTCTCTGCACGAAGTAAAAGGAAGTACTGTAATCGCAAAAAATTTCGGATATCGTTTTTCAACGAAAATATCCATTTTGATACCTCTCGATTCCATTTGAATGCTGTTTTTGCGTCAAATCTGTACGTACGGACAGAATGAAGACCTGTTTTTTCCCAAAACAGATTGTGAAATGGATTTAAGTGGATTCAGAAGAGATTTTTTGTGACATCTCTAAGTACGTGTTTACGTACATACATACGTATGTATGTATCTCGCATAAGTCAAAAATGAGTAATCTTAGAACGTTGCAATTTTGTATATGGCATTGCTATAACATGTAGATGTGGATCTCCCTTTTTGGTTGCATTCAGCTGCACCAAAAGCATATAAATCTTTGTATATTTGGTGAGCTATCCAACTTGGTGAGTTAAGTTTCCAATTCTTATATGTTGGCAGATTGTGCATTTTTTGCTTTAAAAGTGATTGAATTAATTTGTTCTTATTTTCAGGTTAAGGTTTTTATCCTTTAGTTAGTCTGCATTCAATAGTTGTAGAACTATCAACAATTAAAAAGTTGTTCAAGTTCCCCTAAGCCTAACGACGCCATTTGTTTACATTTGAGACGTAGTAACATAGTGAATTAAGTCAGCATCTTCACCAACTTTAGTATCTTTTTTCCGAGTGGCGCTAGAAGTCTTGTGCAGCGAAAAATCTGTCTTTTGCTCCTAATTTTAATTAATTTAAATTCTAATTTTAGTTGTAAAAACTGTTTTTAACTCTAACTGGTGTTTTAGTTTTTTCTGTATTTTACAATTTTTAATGAAGATATTTTGAGTTTTTATGTTTTTTTTGCCTTGTCGCAAAGTGAGAGCTGAATTAATTGAATGAGGAATATATTTCTAATGAAATCTGGGGAAATAAGTTTAAATGAAGTGCAGCAAAAAAATGTGCATAATTTAATAGGCCATACAAGGAAGTCACGTGGTGTCCACATCAGATGTTTTCAAATTCCGATTCTGAATCCTCAAATGCTTAATGAAGAAACAATGTTATCTGCCAGATTAGATTAATTAATTATATCAAACAACACAGGGGTTGTCCTAGAGACCTTTCTAAGGAAAACTGGCTTGTATTCTCGCCACATATGGGGTTCATGAAACCATGAAAAGTTCCATAAAGGTACCTCGCTCGCTGGGATATGAATCCGAGTCGAGCTACCAGTGTCCAGCGGCCAGCTATGCATAATCTTTACTAGACCTTATACATCGTAACCGCAAAAGTCCTTATCCGTTTCTGTTGCGTGTAGAGATATTTGTGGAATTCGTTTTTATATCATCCATTTCATTGCAGACATTAATCAGAACCCAAATGGTAACTACCTTTTTGTCCCACTACTACATGATGTCAAAATGACATCTTCGGATCGGGTAGCAATCATTTGGATTGTGTAGTAGGTGTCTTATCTTGTATTCTAGAATTCTAACATGGTTTGAAGGAATTTTATATTTTGTTTCTTACCAAATAGGTTTGGGCTTAAGTATGGACACTCTAAAGGTACTTTAAATATTTCCAAATAGTTCTATGGAAGCAGGCCTTAACAATCATAGCAATACGCGTGGTATGGTTATCTTAGTAAATATTGGAATTATTTTGCAGGTTATTTTATGCCGATGATTTAAAATTTCATTTGGAATTATCAATATACTTTTACAAAATCTTCTAGTATCATGGTTTCAACGGCGATGTACACATCCAGATCATAACTCCTTCTCTGCTTTATTTGTATGCTGGAATTAAGTTTTTTAAACTGTTCTTTGGATTTTCCCTATATTAAGAATTGGTTGCCCTCAACAAAGATATTAAATTAATCTCTGCCGATAAATATTGTCTCATTTCAGTTTTTAGAATTCCTTTTCTTCCAGATTTGGCGAAAGATATTTGAAGCTTCTTGTTCCTCATTAACGTAGAGGTTTTCCCTCAACACCTGGCCAGTATACTAGAGTCTATATATTAATTAGGACAAAGAGATTTTGTTGATAATTTGTACACATACCTTCAGTATAATAATGATAAAATTAATAGAAACTATGTCCTCCTTTAGCAAAATGACCTCTATAATATGCTTACACATTGATTCTAATAGTCTTGTGCATAAGAAGTTTTAATCATGCCTCTTTTGTAGTTCAATCTATTTTGCTGAAGTGTTTCTTAGCAAAATGCATGTGATGTTCCTTAATAAAAGTTGTGGTGCACTGCGCAAAAAAGGGCGGGAGGGGACAGTTATACATTTCTCGTTCTACTGGGCCGATTGACGAAATTCGAAATTTCCGTTTTTCATGTCCCTTAAAGCGCGACTTAGGATATGCATGAGATTTATGTATAGCGTTGCTCTAATATAGGTACGATGACAGAAAATCGGATTATTTTAAACAACATGCCAACGTTTTTCCATATTCCGATTCTACGACTTAAATTATGTCAAAATGCCAAGTTTTATAATAATCCCACGAGTAGTTTTTAAAACATTAGGTCGCAAAATTTTAGCTGCTCAATATTAAATGAATTTGATATATATTTATTAATATCTCTACTACAACCTACTTGATTCCTTCTTTCAAAATTCGAAATTTAGGCTTAATGCAAATATAATTCGCAGAATGTTTATGATTTATTTTTTAAATTCGTAATTTTAAATATTTTTAGAAGTTTTTCGAAAACATTTTTTATTATAAAATATAAAATTTTTACCATCAATTTAAGCAGATGTATTCATACCTGCAAAAATTTAAGAGTTTTTATTCAAAATTTCCTAAGATATGCGTCAATTTACATTTTGAAATTTGGCGTATTTAATATAAGCGATAGTAACGAAAACGTGGTTTACGTACTTTGTTAAAATTATTTGAAAGAATGAACGATAGACCTTTTTTCTGCTCGTGCATCAATGAAAAAAAAAAGGAATGTAAGTAGGATACTATAAATTAATAATTCTGCCGAGGGAATTAATAAAACTGAAAAAAAAAACGCGCCAAGATAATTTTTTTTAATTTCTCACCAGAAATGACAAAATTTCATACATAGGCATAATTTCAGTTGTAGAATCGAAGTACGAAAAAAAATACATGTTTTTTCAGAAAAAGTCCGATTTTATGTGAAAATACCTGTTAGAATAATGCTGTATGTAAATATCATATATGTCCTAAGTCGGGCTTTCGAGGCATGAAAAACGCAATTTGAATTTCGTCAATCGGCCCAGTAGGATGGGAGATATAGCATTGTCTTTTTTTTTTTCGCAGTGTACCTTCTCAAGGTGGTCCTTGTTGTATTTTTTAAGTCGATGGATTTGGAAGCCAATCTATTACAATAATTTTATTTTCTAACATGAACCATCTGACAGATTTTGAATTGTGGTATGGAGCCGAGTCATGTTGAAATGTCCCTGCAAAGGTTTTCAAGAATTGCATAATCCTATGTTTTAAAATTTCTATATACTTTGATGACTTCCTCATGCCGACATTAGGAAGCAGATTTCTAGTACCATCTACAATGAAAAACATCAAAATACATATATTTGAGGGTATTTTACGATTTGCAGGATATATTGCGGTCTTATTGATTCACACTGCCTTCATCTAACAACATTAAATGTGCAACAATAGGCAAATGAATGAGTCTCATCGCTGAGAATGACCATTTCCTAGTCATTTGTGCTTTAAGATTTGTATTTCCTGCGCCCACAATAACTTCATTTGATGTGTCAAACTTTCTTCATTTGATTTGAGTGCGATCCAGCTTTACTTCATTTGATGTGTCAAAAGTTGTTTTTTAATAAACTTTCCACCCTTCGACCACCAGCGAGAAGTCTACTCTGCACGTTTGAAGGAAGAGTATAAATACCAACAGATAATAGATCTCTATTAATGTCTTTGCTGGCGTTTATTGGATTGTTAGTGCCATTTCGGATTAAGAATCGATCGATTTAGGAGTTGTTTTCCTTTTCCTTCCACATTTGCCTTTCCTTTCTGAAGAAAAAGATCTAGGTTTATTATGTCACCTAAGAATTCAAGAAAAGCTCAATTTTTCAACACTAGCCGTAGAAGCAATATTTATTAGTGATGGATGTGGGATTGTTAACTGCGAAAATCTTTGCTCGTTTTCTAGGCATTATATCCACTTTTTGGACATTAAAATGAACGACTGCAAAAGTAACGGTAAAGTAATGGTCTTCTCAGAGAAATAAGCTTAAAAATGGGGTCGCAATAATCTTAATCCATTGTTTAAACCAATTCCAAGTAAACAAAAGCAAAAATCCAGATGATATTAGCGCAGACCAAAGTAGTTTCCAAAAATACCAAAATATAAAACCCAAATAATTTTATCTGTTGACAACCAAATAAAATTTGCGAATGAATCACTTTGTTTCAATTAATTTGTATACTCTACTACCAACCTGAGAGAACTACTACTCTAATTTATAAGGAATTTTCTTCATCCCTTCCGCAGCCCTTCGTGGTGTAATTGGAAACATACTAGACGCATATTCGAGAGGTTCAGTGTTTAAATCTCAGTTATCGCACTGCACAATTTTCACGTTTCCTGCGTAAAAAAATCTTATAAGGTATCTTCTCCCTCTTTTCAGCATGTATTCGTTATGTAATTGGAAGCATACTCAACACGTATTCGAGAGGTCCAGGGTTCCAGTCGCGGAGAGGGCACTGCGGATTTCTTTGATTTCCTTATTTCTAAAAATTCTAAAAGGATTCAGCAGTGGCGCCCGAACTAAAACGTGGTGAATGATGATTTTTCACCACCAGGATTTGGCAATTGGGTCCCCTGAGATCCAGTCGCCCTTTAAAAGGAGAAGTATATTTTTTCCCTCCTTTCAGCATGCCTTCGTGGTTTAATGGTTAGCCCACGAGTAGCGAGAGGTCCAAGTTCTAGTCCCTGCGAAGGCGTTGCTCATTTTTCATGTCTTAATGCTTCAAAAAATTCTTAATGACTCTACATGAGGAGACCGAACTAAAAGGTTGTGGACGATAATTCATCACCACCAGGATTTGGCGATTGGGTCCCCTGAGATCCAGTCGCCTTTTAAAAGGAGAAGTATATTTTCTCCCGCCTTTCAGCATGCCTTCGTGTTTTAATGGTTAGCACAGATGCCTTCCTGCTTCAAAAAAATCCTAACGACTCTACAAGAGGAGACCGAACTAAAAGATTGTGGACGATAATTCGTCACCAACAGGATTTGGCGACTGGTTACCTTAATTCGCAATCGCCCTTAAAGAGAAAATATATAAGGTATTTTTTCCCTTCTTTCCGCATGCTTCCGAGGTGTAATTGGAAGCATAACTCAACGCATAGTCGAGAAGTCTAGAGTTCGAGTCCCGTCGAGAACATTGCATATTTTTCACATCTCATGCTGCACATTGTCTTCCAATTAAAAGGAACTGCACATATTAGATTAAGTCCTGCCGTAGGTTTGGAGGCAAAGAAACGTCGATTTTTTAACATTTTCGTAAATGCCCTTGAATAGTGGTAGTTCGACTTGGGTTCGAACATAGGTGAACGGAATAACTGCATAATCAGATTTCGCAGTTTCCCCATGTCCCATGAATACGAGCCAGTTTGCCTTAAAAATACCGTGCGAAGATATAAAACTGTCTAAATTTTTATTTTGTTTAGTTTATTTAGATGTATGTAAATAAAAACAAAGTTATTTATTGCTTTCACCGAGAATTTAGACGTAATACTGAAACCCTGTAACTGAGCAATGTTATATACTAGAAGAGTGATGCAGTGTAAAACTGTGCAGCATATAGATGGGAACCATTTATAATTATCTTTCTCTAAAAAAACAGGCTAGCTTTTAAAAATAAAATAATACTTGGAGCTGCATTATCCTCGAAATATCTGATAGCATGCCCGAGTTCGTTCTAATATCGTCATCGAAGAGCTCGCAGTGTTTATTGGTAAGTTTGTGTATCACGATGTGCATAATCTGCACAAACATTAACAGATCATTAAGGCTCATCCATGAGTAAGGAATTTTATGTTCTTGGAGAAATGAGAACATTACGGATCCAATATCGCAGGATTCGAAGAAACTGAAATGGTCCACAGCAATACCAGCAATCAGAAAATGCGTCGTATGCAGTGGTAAGTAATGTTAAAGTAAAATTCCAGGATTTTTAAGCTTTCTGTTTTAAATGGGAACCCATCGAAACAGTAAGATTCAAAAGGCAATATAGTCAGAACTTAAATTTCAGTTTGCTAGGATGTATACCTGTCACCAAGAACGGACGTGAGTTACATTACCGAAGACCGCTTGCAATGTGCCAGAAGATGATGTGGAAAAATATGAAAAGGATCCTAGTGAGAATCTTTCTTAAGTGTAATTGAACTTGTACAATGGCAGCATTCTGCGTGTACAACTTTCAGAAATTTCTGCTTTCAGATTGTCTGTTGAAAAGAATAAAAATTAAGGAAATAAATTATTACGCGCAGTATTATCATACAAGAAGACGAGCGAAATATTTACAGAGAATTTCGCATATTTCGTTTTTAATAATTAAATTTTTCTTTCAACTTTTGGTGAATTTTGCTTTAGGCTATCATGTTTTCAGGAAAGAAGTTTCTTTTCTCTTTTGAATTAAACGTAATTTAACACTAAATTATATCGATTTCATATAAAGAGAAAATGCGCATTTCGAGACAACGTGACATGGGTCTGTGTTCGTTAAGAAACAAAAGTATTCTGATCCATTTACCATGAGTACGTTATTTTTTTTAAAAAAAGAAGCAAAGAATCATAATAGCTGTGATAATAACAAACAGGTAGCAGAACAACAGATATAACACTATCTGTTGAAAAAAATAAAAATTACAAAAATAAATTTATAAATTTAAAACCATAAGCTAAACTGTATCAACATTTTGCGGGAAAAAAGGTGAGTTTCAAACTTTAAATTCTCGTGAAATATATAATGAAGAGAAGTTTCAGAGT
Organism: Stegodyphus mimosarum; assembly: GCA_000611955.2. Classification (NCBI taxonomy): domain Eukaryota; kingdom Metazoa; phylum Arthropoda; class Arachnida; order Araneae; family Eresidae; genus Stegodyphus; species Stegodyphus mimosarum. The sequence continues at coordinate 155,448 of KK114797.1, forward strand.
TACTGCGAACTAATCCGAAGCTTCGTTTTGTTATAGGCGAACAAGGCAAAACTATGCAACAAGGCGCGATTAAACGCGACAAATCAAAAATACTTCAAACTCTGAACATCTTCATTAAAAATTGTAATATATATATAACCTAAAATACCGAATTCAGTTAAAAACAGTTAAATGTTTTTTAGCATTAGAGCTTCTACGCAAAAATAAGCAATTCGGCCAAAGGGCAGAAAGGCAAAATTTTCGATGCCCGTAATTAAAATTTAACTTCCCGTTCCACTGACCAAAAAGAAACTGGACTTGGTGCATTAATTGACTTAATTCACTACATAAACAAGCCTGCATGTTAAGCCTAACGTCACTTACATTTTTAAATTGTTGATAATTCTGCAACTATTGCATGCAGATTAACTATTCTAGTTAAGACATAAGACTTAATCAAAACATAAGAATAACATAATCACCTTAAAACAAAAATGCACAATATAACCAACACGCAAAAATGTAAACACGAAGGTTACGAAGATGGGTAAGAGGGCAAACATATATCGTTCAAATGGATTCGAGAATGGTCAAGGGATATTTTCTTTAAATATGATACCCAAAACATTTCGGGTTACAATACTTCCTTTACTTCATACAAGGAAGTAAAAATTGAGAGATTATAGAAGAAATATGTGTATTTTTAGTAATTTTTTTCTTAATTTTATTTTTGATAATACTATTATTTGATATAATTCATCATGCATATCTAAATGATACCTTTTATAAACATTTACAACATCAGAGTAATTTTTAAACCTGATTGATGCTATGTAGAAATAGTTTATCGTCAATTTAAAAAGAATTTAATGTATCTTTATAAGGTATTTTCTTCCTCATTTTTGCATCCTTCGTGCTGTAACGGTAGTACACTCGGCGCATATTCTAGAGGTCCAGGTTCGAGTCCCGGCAAAGCATTGCTGGTTTTTTAAATCTCCCGCATCAAAATAACCTAATGCCTCTACATCATAAATCACTTAAGCAATGCAAGTAAACTTCTCATGGCCGCCTCCTCCGCATGATGAATTTTTCGAAAATGACTATGTGTTATTGTAAACATTCTAAATAATGTTATTAAAATTATTAGTCTTATCTATACCTGCAAGAAAATGAAAATTATCTACAACTTTTTTCGATTACTTTAAGCAGGTTTAACTACGCAAAATAAAGCATCTAATTTACATTGTTTGACGTTCAGTAAGTAAAATTAAAATTTATAATCCTCCGTTCTTATCAAGATTATTAAACTTAATAACAGTTCAAGACATTTGTAATGTTTTATCAAACTAAAAATTAATGTTTAATTCCACGCTCTAGATGTTCATTTGCACTTGCATTTATAGGATTACAGAAAGAATGAGGCTTATAATATGACAATAAAGTGTCAAACAAATGGCAGACGATTTTCTTCTTCAGAAAAGCCTGTAACAAAGCCTATGATCACTGTATGTATTTAATTTGCTTTATTTCCTAGTAAAATATCCCAAGGACAAATCTTTGGGATTAGTCCAAGTTAATAAAATGCACTTATGAGAATTTTTTTTTCTTTTTTTTTTTTTTTTTTTTAAACTTGAACAACTGTTGTGTAAAGATAAAACTGCAACCGCGTTTTTATTTTAATTGAAAAAGTTTGAACTAGGAGGAAAAACCGACGCATTAAAACTTTCATGTTCTCCGTATTTTAAATTAATTAATATTAGGTAGTAAAAAAATTGTTTGGGAATTTTTTTTTTTTTTTTTTTTTTTTTTTCTTGAACAACTATTGTTGTGTAAAGATAAAACTGCAACCGCGTTTTTATTTTAATTGAAAAAGTTTGAACTAGGAGGAAAAACCGACGCATTAAAACTTTCATGTTCTCCGTATTTTAAATTAATTAATATTAGGTAGTAAAAAAAAATTAATTTCATTTTCGTAGTTTTCGTCTTACAGTTCAGCTCCTAATTATTTAAATTTATTACCTTGTGTCATTTTACATGTTATTTTTTTTTAAAGTTTTATTTACGATAATTTATTCTGGTGATTGGGATGATTAAATTTTTATTACTTAATTCCATTAGGAGAAATAAAGTTATTTCAGAATGTTTTACGTTAAAAACATTAAAAATGTTGCAATGTGTTAATTACGCATAATTTTTTTAAAAGTCTGAAATTTCAGTTTTAGTGCAATTTGATTTAAAGTATAAATTTATTAAAATTATAATTTCAAGATATAGATTTATAGCTACTAATTTCTTTTATTTGCTCCAGCTCAAAAAACTTTTAAAATTTGCTGTTATTATCAGAGTATTTTCTTTTTTCAATTTTTTTTGCATCATAATTGTTTCACATGCTTTTATTTAACTCTTTACAGTTCCCCCTTCATTGTATATCATGTTACTTTGCTTTCTTATGTATTGTTTTCTGTTCTATTATGATATTTTTTTATTTAATTCCAAATTTGCTTTTCTCAGACCTTTTATACGATCGCAGTCATTTACTTTTGTATTTCTTTATTTTATTGTTCTATTTCAATATTGGTATTGTTTGCGCTTTCAATTTCTCTTCTTTCTTCTTTGAATTTTTCAACTACGCTTTAATTTCTCATGTTTCTCATTTCTTCAAAAATCATATTAAAGTTCTGATTTTGGTTTTGAGATTAGTTTTCAATTTTAGAATTAGAGCTAGAACAGATGCTGAATGTGTGGGGCGCGCCCCCTTCGGAGGCCGGTTAAGACTAAATGAGGACGCGAGGGTATCGAAAATTAAACATTATTACAAAAAAAAGGATTAATTTACTAGAAAGCAAAACAAAATATATTCTGACATAATAAAAAAATAAAATGCACATTTACACTCCGAAAACTGATCATTTACCACTGGCTCAAATTCAAAGAGTGATTTATTACGAAATTATTTTCTATTTCACCCTTGTTATGAAGTCTATGAAAATTTCTTATTTGGCAGTTGACAGATCTTCGGAAGTATTTTGAAACGGAAAGCATAACCTATTCCTAACTTGCTACAAAGTTGTCGTCAACAAGAAAATACTTTTTAAAATCCTTTCCCAGTGTAACTAAATGATTTTCAGGGGTCATACGAAACAAACTTTCACATGTTGTCCTTCAGCCTTCAAAGATTTAACACAATCATCCACATTTAAGAACATTTGTAGGTTTTTTTTTCTTTAAATTTCTATTACGCGATTCCAGTTTTCTACAAAGAGCATAAACTTTATCACTCGCATCCAACATATGTGTATTTACTCCTTGCAGTTGAAGACTCAAGGTATTTAATTTCTAAAATATATCGACCAAGTATCTCAGCTTCATCTGAAATATCTCTGCTTCCGGTCAGTTTCCTCTTATTAAAAAAAATGGCAATTCCATCTGTTAATTCATAAAAATTTCCCACGTGAAAAATTATAAGGTATTTCCCCGCCTTCTTAGTGCTCCTTAGTGGTGTAATAGCCAGCATACACTCGGCGCGTATTCTAGAGGTCCGAGGTTGGAGTCCGGCGAGGACACTACTCATTTTTCATAGCATCAGATATCCTAATGTCTCTATAAGTGGCATCTGCACTAAAAGGTGATGAATGATAATTCTTCACCACCAGGATTTGGCAACTGAGTCCTCTAATTCCCAGTAGCCCTTTAAAATGGGGAATCTATACGCTATTTCCCGCCTTAACATGCCTTCGTGGTGCAATGGCCAGCACACTTGGCCCGTACTTGAGAGGTCCGAGGCTCGAGTTCCGGCGAGGTCATTGCTCATTTTTCATATCTTCCGAATCGAAATAACCTAATGTTTCTACAGTGACGCCCGAACTAAAAAAGTTGGTGGATGATGATTCTCTACCACTAGGATTTGGCGAATGGGTTTCCTTATTCCCAGCCGCCCTTTAAAAGGGGGAGTATATAAGGTATTTCTCCCGCCTTAGCATGCCTTCGTGGTGTAATGGTCATCACCCTCGGTGCGTATTCGAGCGGTCCGAGGTTCGAGTTCCGGCAAGGGCATTCCTCATTATGTCTCTAGCTTCAAAATAAGCCTAATGTCTCTACAAACCATCTTTCCTTACAATAAAATAATAACAATGAAAATATAGCACCCATGTCTTTATAATGTGCTTCGAAGCTAGAGCTTCTCTGTGGATCATGCAATGTGCCCCGACACACTCGGGTTCAACACGTATTGTATTGCATTCAACACGTATTTTTGTTCAACACGTATTTGTGTAATTTGGGATCTTCCAGACACTGAAAGAGCACAGTCAGTGCATATCCCGTATCATATTTATATATCATATTTATAAAATCATTTAAGTTAATGCGAGTGCAGTAGCGCTGAGTTTGGTTGGTTTCCCGAAGAACAGTTCTTGTACTGCTGAGCATCTTCATTACCTCATCAAAGTAAACTAAAAACAATTTGTTCCGTAACTTCCCGAAAACATATGCTATACATTTTCAGTTATATCACCAATTCGACGTGTAGTAGTACCATTTGTTAGAGGTATGGACTGCAGTTGTTTGAAAAATTATCTCCCAAAATAGTTCCCATAACTTCAGCCGCAGCTGGCAAAATGTCCTCTTCACCAATGGTGTGAGGCTTTTTAAATCTGGCTCTCTTACATGAAACTTTGGAAAAGGCAAGTAAAGCTTTCTTATTCCCAGCTAAAGTTTTCTAAAAAATTATTTTCATTTTCCATACGATTTAAATTATAATATGAAGGATTCTTGCACTTGTTAACTTACTCACTAGTTACGAAGCACATCCAAATGTAGTTTAAATTCATTAGGTTTCATGCTATGCTGCCAATATTTATGAGCAAATAACACACAGAAGCCTTTATTCTTCATTTACTTGAGCACCGCAAAACCGAAATTTAAGTATTCTTGAGAATATTTGCTTGGTTTTATTTTCGAAACCACACTCGTCTGTACGCTTGTTGATGCTTCATTACAGCCTAATGCTCGCTTATGCCGACTTAAGAATTTATCCACAATTCTATGTAAATCTGTTGGCCGTGACTATTTACTTCCGTGAATTGAAATTAACACAAAAATTACAATACACTCATTCTCGATAAATCGTCGATTCAACTGGCTGGGATCGAGACTTGCCGCGGTCGCGCAGACGTTCCGGAATGTTCCAGACAAATCATAATTTCTCGCAGCTTCACGAGAATGTCCGATATGGTGGACGCAAGATAAAGAGAAATCCAGACGTATCGATTCTGGTGTCGTCGATGCAGAGGATCGGAGTGGAGAAATATTAGTATATTTACTTGTTACTGGTAATTTGTAGGTTTGCAAATAAGGTCGTAGTGTAGCTTTGGCGTCAAAATACTAAAATTACTTTATTATTGCACACTGCGAAAAAAAGGCAGGCGGACAGTTCTATATCTCTCGTTCTAATGGGCCGATTGATGAAATTCAAATTGCGTTTTTCATGTCTCGAAAGCGCGGCATAGAATATAACATATATATTAGATTTATATATAACATTGTTCTAACATAGGTATTTTTTAAAAATCGGACTTTTTTGAAATAACGAACCATTTTTTCCATACTTCGATTCTACGACTCAAATTATGCCTAGATATTAAACTTTGTAATTTTTGGGGAGAAATTTACGGAGAAATTTAAAAATTTATCTTGGCGTATTTTTCTCAGTTTGCGCCAAGAATAATTCACTTGGCGAACTTCTTAATTTATAGCAACCTATTTTCCTATCCTTTTATTCCTTGTCCACGAGCGGAGAAAAAGTCATCATTCATACTTTCAAATAATTATAGTGCGTAAACCACATTTTCGTTATTATCGCTTATAATAATTACACCAAATTTCAAAACGTACCAAAATGTAAATTCACGTGTATCTTAGGGTGTATCTTAGGAAATTTTGAATCAAAAACTCTAATTGTTTGCAGGTATGCTTATAAATAAATACATTTACTTTAAGATGATGCCAAAGCTTTTATAGGTTGTAATTCAAAATTGTTTTCGAAAAATTTATAAAAATTATTTAAAAATACAAATTTTAAAAATTAATCATAAAAAACGGGCGAATTTTATTTGGAATAAATATAATTTCGAAATATGAAACGAAGAATCTAATAATTTTAATAAAAAAAAGAGATATTAATAAATATATACCAAATTCAATTAACATGATTTATCTTTCACTATTTTTAATTTAACATGGAGGAACTAAAATTTTGAGAGCTAATTTTTTAAACACTACTCCTGCGATTTTTACAAAACTCGGTAGTTTGGCATAATTTGAGTCGTAGAATCGAAATATGGAAAAAGGCGGCATGTCATTTCAAAAAAGTCCGATTTTTTGTCAAAATACCTATATTATAAAAATGCTGTATATGAATCTAATACATATCCTAAGTGGCGCTCCCGAGACATGAAAAACGCAAGTTGAATTTCGTCAATCGACTCAGTAGAACAAAAGTTATAGAACTACCCCCCTTTTTTTTTCGCAGTGTAGACACTGTTATTGTATGAGAGGGGGAACGCAGTGAAAATTTTGATTGAAAATTGGGTCACAAATACTGGAAAATTGAGAAACGGTGATCTAGGAAATTGTGCCGTTTCAGGCATCTGTTTTACAAACTTCGTAGTTCCTGTTAACAACTTAGAAGTATCTCTTCGAATTGTTATTGTTTTCAGTTTCCTCAATATTGAATCCGACATAAACATAAGTTTTGCCAATCGGTGGGGAATAAAACCTTTCATTTACCTTCGATGCTGTGAGTCTGCGTTGTTGAATACAGAATTTCATTAATCTCTATTGAAACGTTTTATTTTCACTTCTCAACAACGTTCTGTATAATTCTTTTATACCAGAGATTCTTTTTGTGCATTTATTCCTTTAAATGAAAAAAAAAATGTTATCTTCATTTATCCCTTAAGTTTTCTATACAATACATAATCATAATATAAATAATTGCACATAAATAACTTAGAGATAATCAAATTAAAAATATGAACAAAAATTTAGGAAAAAATTGTTTTTAGGTTTATGTTTTATTATTTTTAATTTGATAAATATAAACAAGTTTTTAGAAGAAAAATCATCACAGATTGTAATTACACAAAAATGTCCGAAGTTAATGAATGTGATGGCTGCCTTTGATGTACTGATGTAATTTTTTTAATTATTTATTTAAGTTTAGATTGTTTTTTAATGTGTTTTATAAATTAGATAAGAAAAAGTATAAAAAAATTTATAAATACCAAAACGTCAATAGAAATAGGTTTTTACATTCGTAAACTAAAATCTAAATATTTTACAAGTAAATGAAAGCCTGACTACATTTCCTCTTCCTGAAACTATGATATTCCCGAGGAGGAATTACTCCCCAAGTTAAGAACCCTTGTACTAAGCAATATTTTGAGGGTTTTTTTTCTTTAACTGGCTGGTTGCACGACCAACCGTTAAAATAGTTTTTATAGAAAAGAAAAGATGATGATGATTAAATAGTTTTTTAAAAGAAGAAAATATGATGATGTTAATGCTTTCAGCTATCATACTTCAAAGTTTCCAACTTGTAATTAGTAATAAAAGAGATTAAGAATTGTGTTTATTGGTTTTAAATACTTTATTTCATAGTCAGTAACAGATAGAAAAAAAAATTTAAAAATAAATTAAAAAAGTATGTCTGAAAGGTTTCAGATTTTAAATTATGTCCAAAGGGACTTTTTTTTAACATTTTGTGTGTTACATTTATTTATTAAAAATCATGTTCTTCGCATTTAAACCATAAAAGCCTGTAAGGTTTCTCCTTCAATCTCTTGACTCTTTTCGTGAGCATAAACTGTGAAACCTTATGTTGAGGACAGTGAGCAGATCTAGGCTATGTCCTTTAGTGTGAAGAACTACAAAGTCAGAAAGAGGGTTTAAAAGTGACCCTTTAATTCAAATATTTACAACTCTTCAAATCGAGAGTAAGCCACTACTTGGGCTGAACTAAAATAATATTAAAATAAGGTGTGTTAACAAATTCAATTCCCTAACTAAAGTCTAAGTAGGACGGCGAGGGAAGCTTACTCTTAGTGAAATGCAACAATGCGAATTTCACTAGCGAACACTAGTAATTGCAAATTGCCTACGAAGGCGAACTTTCAGCAGACAGAGGAAATCTTTTCGCGCACAGCCTTACGGCGATAAATCCAAGGCTCTGTCTTTCCCTTCGTTAACTCCTGCCTTTTAACTGCTAACAGATATATGCGATTTGCATAAATATCTCACTCGCGCTAAATTCGGGCAGCAACTGAAACTTTGAGAATTCGATAGGAAAGTTCAAACTAAAAATAATTTGGTTAATTAAAATAATGAATGCTACAAAGTTGCTCCCAGAATTTAGTAGTCTGAAACTAAGTAGCCTAAAATCGGCTTTTAGTGAAGATGCTAAATTCTAAATCTAAATTTTCCTTCCTATTCGCCATCCTTTACAATTGTAAGTTTTAAATTTAGTTTAACTCTCTGTTTGTGTCTTAGATATTTTAACATAGAATATCTTTTTCCGTCTTCACATCAAAAAGATCCATCAGGAATTTGGCTGGATTCTATCTGGTTCCTTCCAATCTGGAAGGAAATAAATTTTAATTTCATGTTATAAGTACATTTCACCTGAAAAGTACAACATTCCCTTCCTCTGATGCTTTCCGTAATGACTTTTTATTCGCGCTTTAGGTATTCGCGTTTTTTAATTTCTATTAGCGCTTTTCGCCAAACGCATTCATTTTACACTCATTCATTTTTAAAACTTCCCCCTTGTTCTCTGGCCAAATGTGGTGTTTGTGAAAAACACGCAGTTTTACTTTGTCAAGTGTTCACAACTACCACCTGACTTCAATTCTATTGGGGTTAATTCTTCGACTTTCAAGACCTCAGACCTCCCCTAAAACAAATCTGAAATGCCCTGAGGTTCTAACATGAAATGAACTTTAAACTTTTGTGTGAAACCAGAGAACACTACGTACAACATTCAAACATTTCAATTGCATTTCATACATATAATTCATTCTTTCAATCTTCAATTCAAATTTTCTTTAAATGCTCATTGCGTTAAATAACACTTATATATTCACTTTCTAATTTAGCGCGCTTTACGCTTTTACATTACATTTTAATTTTAACTTGCGTATCCTTTACGCTTTTCCAAAATATTCGATATAAACAAAACCAGTGCTTAAGGCTTACAACAAATCATGCATTACATAGAAAACAGTTTTACATTAAATGCATTCATTATTTATACATAGAAAAATATAATACAACAGTTTTGCTATACAACTTACGTACTAGTTGCTTTTAATTAACACAATTCAATTTCCTATTTACAGAGAGTCTTTTGACTAAAATCGATGAATCCCATGTTCTGGATTACAAAGAACATTTCACGAAGTCTCACAGTTTTTCAACTGAACTCTCGAATTTCTTCCGCTGCATAATTAAGTTGTTCCTTCAAGCGTGTCCTTTACGCTTTCGGCAACCGGCTTTTGACTCGGGTAACTTCCCTTTTAAATCTGCAACTTGCACTTAAATCAGAAACATAACTGTGTGAATTTTAAAAGAAAATAAAGAATCTACTTATCTTTCTGCCAGTCTTTTAGGCGTTTTTTTGTCCATTCCTGAAAGGTTGGATATACTGTGGCTTGGGCTATTCTTTGCTTGTTACTCCTAGATTGAAACTCTGGGGCCGCCTTTCGTTTGGTCGATCTTCTTTCCTCCAGAAACACCTTGTTGGGACGAATGGTGGGTGGCGCTTTCCGTTTGTGCTGAAGTCTTTGCTCCCTCTCCAGACTGGCTCGTTCCTTCTCCTGCACTCGTAGGCTCCTTCGTTGTGGGTTGGCACCTTCGGCGGCTCGCTTCTCGCCGTTCTGTTCCCTCCGTAGTGGTGGAGCTTTCATAGTGTTTTCATTTGGACGTTCCTTCCTTAGACGCTTTGGTTGCTGAGACTGTTGCTTAGCGTTTGTCCTTTTTTCTTTTTGGGGTGGTCTTTTCTTTGGCTGCGGCTTCCTCTCTTCTGGTAACCTCCTTTTCAAACTGGGTTCTCTTGTTTTTGAGGGACCTGGTTGGGGCTCTTGAATCTTAGAAAAATTCTGTGAGGCTGGACCCTGCAACATGTCTTTCAAAATATTATTATTAGCTCTTCGATAATAATGTTTAATTTGATCGAAATTTGCCACAGTCTCTTCGCCCTTCTCATTCTTTAAATATGCACGGCATTCAACTATTCTTGTAATTTCAAAAGGACCATGCCATCTTGGGCAAAATTTTGCGACCTTATCTTTTGCTGCGCATGAAAGTGCGTGGGCTTGTTTCAACACCTCCTCCCCCACTTTATATTCTACGGTTCTTCTTTTTGAATCGTAGTAAATCTTTTGTTTCTTTTGCGCTTCCCGGGAGCACTTTTCTGCCTCCTTCAACATTTTTTCTATTTCACCCATTTGAAATTCCGGCGCTCTATCTTTCACATAAAATAATTTATCTAAGGGGGTCATTATCTTCCTGCCCAAAAACAATTCGGCGGGGGATTTCTTCGTTGTCTCGTGCTTAGCCGTTCTGAGGGCGAATGCAAATTCTTCGACGCAGTCATCCCAGTTAGAATGGTGCTTTTGCACATAATTTCTAATCAATTTTACAATATTCTTATTTACCCGTTCCGCTATATTTGATTGTGGGCGGTAGGGTACCATTTTCATATGCTTAATGCCCAACTTGTCACACATCATTTTAAATGTACTGCTTACAAACTGGGGACCATTATCGCTAATCACCCTCGCTGGACATCCATATCTTAAAATATATTTGTTCAAAAACGAATCTGCAACGACTTTTGCTGAAGCCCGCTTAAGTGGTATCAACTCAACCCATTTACTGAAATGATCCACAATGACTAATAAAAATCGTGCCTTATTTACATGACTCCTGGGGTAGGGGCCTAAGAGGTCAATACCAATTATTTCATTGGGGAACCTAGACTCAATACTAGTTAATAACCCGGCCGGGCGGAAATTTACGTCATTATTTATCTGACACGTGTGACAAGTCTGGCAGTAATTTTTAACTATCTTTTGTAATTGCGGAAAATATACCGCCTCGCGTACGCGTTGTATTGTTTTTCTAATTCCAAAATGGCCCGAGACAGGCGAATCGTGGAGCTCTTGCAAGATACTTAAAATTAATTTGGCCGGGATGACTGGTCTGTATTCACTATTTTGATTCGTAACTTTAGTATAAAATAAGAGACCATCAATGATTTCATAGTTCTGTGCTCTGCTTCGTATTGCATTAATGTCTATATGCTGGAAGTTATCTGGGTCTTTTAAATAATTATAAATATTTCCGAATTCGGGATCCCTAGCAATTTCTTCTATTACAGTCTCTCGAGAGTCAATGACCTTTGCCTGAAGCATCGCTATTTTTACTTTCTCGCCGTTCTCGTCTAACTTTATTCTAGATAATGCGTCGGCCACTACATTGTCTTTTCCCGGTGTGTGTTTGATAATGAGATTAAATTCTTGCAACTTTAGGGTCCACCGAATTAAGCGTGGCGAAAGATTCTTTCCTGAAAATAATCTGGTAACTGCCGCATGATCTGAATATACTGTTACGGGAGAACTCCCAAAATATACACAAAATTTTTGAACAGCTGCGAGCACTGCTAAAGTTTCACGCTCCGTTGCCGAATAATTTCTTTGCGTATCATTCAATGTACGACTAAAAAAGGCAATCGCTTTTCTATTTTGTGTTAACACGGCTCCGATTGCGTAATCTGATGCGTCTGCATAAATTTCTAGACCCTTGTCTTTCTCTGGGAACTTTAGAACCGGTGCATTAATTAAAGATTCTTTTAACTTCTCAAACGCGGCGTTTGCTTCTGAAGACCACGCAAAACGAACTCTTTTCCTTCTCAACTTTAACAATGGTTCAGCAATTTCTGCGAAATTTTTAATAAAAATTCTATAATATGAGCACATACCCAAGAAAGTCGCTAACTTTTTGGCTGTATTCGGAATTGGGTAATTTTTCACTGCTATAACTTTAGATTTATCTGTTTCGATCCCCCTTTGAGAAATTTTGTACCCTAAATATTTGAGTTCTTTTGCCGCGAATTTACATTTCTTAATGTTCACTTTAAGTCCTGCATCTTTCAAAAGAGTAAAGACTTCTCGAAGGTCTTTAATATGTTCTTCCAGCGACTCTGAAGTAACAATTATATCGTCAAGATAAATAAATGTACTTTTTCCTATTACCGGCCTTAAAATTTTGTCCATGCACCTCTGAAACGTGGCCGGGGCTCCCGACAATCCAAAAGGCATACGCAAAAAGCCATATGTACCGTATTTTGTTATGAATGCTGTTTTGTGAACATCTTCCGGCTTTATGCTTATCTGAAAATATCCGGATGTCAAATCTAGCGTGGTTATGTATTTTGTTGATTTAATACTTCTTAGAATTTCATCAATTACCGGAAGTGGGTAAGTTGGAAATTTTGTTATACTATTAAGCTTTCTGTAGTCAATAGCGAACCTGTACCTTAATGGATCAGTTAACGGCAAATCATTATTTTTCTTACATAAAACAACCGGACTCGCATATGCACTAGAAATAGGAGTTATTATTTTGTTTCTTAACATTTCATCAATATGGTATTTTATTATTTCCTCCTTAACTTTGTCGTACTTGTAAGGACGCTGACGTATAGGTTCATCCGTAGTTAATTTAATTTCGTGTGCTACGATCTGGGTGAATCCTGGAATATCATCAAATAAATCAGCGAAATTACTTACCAATTCCCGAAACTTGTCCTGTTCTTCGGGCGTTAGATGGCTTAAATCCACTTCAGGGGGAGGTGTTGATTTCTTTTTAACTGGGTCCATGGTTACTTGCAAGGTGGAGTTTTCAAAATCGATTTTCGCATCCACAGCTGCAAAGAAATCTGTTCCTAAAATAACCGATGCTTGGAGGTTCTTCACTACAAGAAACATAATTTTTTTTTGTTCTTCGCCGATTTTGATGTACAGCTCGATTTTTCCCATGCATTGACACGTTTTTCCTTGGGCTGCTACCACCTTCATTCCTTCCACGCTATGCAGACGATATCTACGAAAGTGCTTCTTAAAAAATTCTTCTGCCAAACAGCTTCCTTGAGCGCCGGTATCCAACAGAGCTGTAGCGGGTACGTTGTTAATTAGTAACTGCAGTCTCGGTAATTCAATGTTTCTCACCATGACCGTATTTAGCTGTACTTCAGAGGGATTTTTCTTCTCCTCGGAACATTGCACCCCCTTCCCCGCAATATTCCTTAGTAGTTTAAATGCTTTGCGGGTGTTTTCTTCTGTTGCTGGCTTCTGCCTGGGGAGAATGATTTTCTTCCGTAGTTGGAATTATTTTGTTGGCGCTGTACTTGGCGCGGTTGACCGCTCGCATTTTGACTGGTACCAGTAGTTCTCGGCCATCGTCTGTTTCTTCCTTCGGCATTCTGGTTCCCCTGCAGCCGCTGTTCATACGATTGTCTCCGTTGATTTTCGGCCGCTCGCCGGCTCTCGAATTGTACGGCGAGTTCAAACAGCTTGTCCAGCGTCACGGGATTTCTTAGCTCCATGAAATCTTGTATAGATGGTAACAATCTGGGCAGGATTATCTGGATAATCTCCGGGTCCGGCCTCGTGCCATACAATAATTTAAAGACTTGTATTTTTCTCAAAATAAATTCCGATAGTTCATCCACCCGCTGTTGATACTTGCTAAACAACTCAGCTTCGAGTTTCGCACGGTCTTTAACCACAGGAAACGCTCTCAAAATTGCTAGTTTAAAATTCTCGTACGTGTAAGTCGGCGTTCCTGGTTCTCCCAGCAGACATTTTCCGATGCACTTATACCAGGTCGCTGCTTGGCCCCTCAATGCTCCTGTCGCTAATATGACCTTCTGATGTTCCGGAACTGGATACAGCAAAAAATGCGCTTCTAACTTTTCCAGGAATGTGTTCACAGGTCCTCTGGCATCAAAAACTACTGCCGGCTTCATGGCTGCTCTGATGGTTTCCACTATGAATCCAAATCCATCAGGCATTGCAGCTGTATTCTGGGATGTAGTAGGCATATTCCAACTTCCTTCCATCCTTTTAGTTGTTCGGGCGCCAGTGTAAGGTTTCTCCTTCAATCTCTTGACTCTTTTCGTGAGCATAAACTGTGAAACCTTATGTGGAGGACAGTGAGCAGATCTAGGCTATGTCCTTTAGTGTTGCAGAAACTACAAAGTCAGAAGGAGGGTTTAAAAGTGACCCTTTAATTCAAATATTTACAACTCTTCAAATTGAGAGTAAGCCACTACTTGGGCTGAACTAAAATAATATTAAAATAAAGTGTGTTAACAAATTCAATTCCCTAACTTAATTCTACGTAGGACGGCGAGGGAAGCTTACTCTTAGTGAAATGCAACAATGCGAATTTCACTAGCAAACACTAGTAATTTCAAATGCCTATAAAGGCGAACTTTCAGTAGACAGAGGAAATCTTGGCGCGCACAGCCTTACGGCGATAAATCCAAGGCACTGTTTTTCCCCTCGTTAACTCCTGCCTTTTAACTGCTAACAGATATATGCGATTTGCATAAATATCTCACTCGCGCTAAATTCGGGCAGCAACTGAAACTTTGAGAATACGATAGGAAAGTTCAAACTAAAAATAATTTGGTTAATTAAAATAATGAATGCTACAAGCCTATCGTTCAAGAGCAATATCCTGAAATAATTTTAAAATCAGCATATCTTTAGAATTTTCTCGCGCACAGTCTCGCGCTCTGGAGATAAAGTTCTTTTTTTTTTTTCTGTACAACGTTGCCTTTGCTCGCTTTGAAATCCTTCAGTTTGTTAATTAAAAATTCGTTAGAGTTTTAGAAAATATGAAATCGATAATAAAACAAATTACAAATTTCAAATTTGGGCTTCCAGATGCCCATATTCGTAGGAGGACTACGTTATTTAAAACGTGATGGCTGTAGGTACCGTTGTTTTATCACAATGCGAGAAATATATATACATTTATGAGAATTCTTCATTTTTTAATTTCTTCAAATATAATACAGCGCGATAATATTTGACGGCAACAATTTGAAAAGTGAAACAATGCTTGTAGTGAATCAACGCAAAATGCCAAAACGAAATTAATAGTCGTTCTGTGCAAATTGCTCCTTTGGACTAAAAAATCTGAAAGCTTTCAGATTCTATATTTTGGCCCAAAGGGGCGTTTTTTTAACATGTTGTGTGTGTTACCTTTATTTATTAAATATCATGTTCTTCGCACTTAAACCATAAAATTCAATTCAACAACAATATCGCAAAACAACTTAAAGGAGCATATCTTTAGAATTTCTGATGCACAGGATTGTGCGCTTGATATAAAAAAAATTTCGTACAGTGTTGCCATTTCTCGCTTTGAAATCATTGAGTTTCTTAATCAAAAACTCATTAATGCTTTACAAAATATGAAATAGATAATAAAAGAAATTCCAAATTTGGGTTTTCCATATTCCCATATTCGGGTGAAACATATGTTATTCAAAACTTTATGGCTCTAGGTACCGTTGTTTAACATCATGTGAGAAACATACATACATTTATGCAGATTCATCATAATTTAATTTCTTTAAATATAATACAGGGCGATAATATTTGGTGGCAACAATTTGAAAAGGGATTCAAATTTTTAAAGTTTTCGACGCAAATGCCAAAACGAAATTAATAGTTGTCCTGGAATAACGCCTTTTCGACTAAAAACTTACGTTTTGCCAAATACACACTGCACGTGAAAGGCTAAAATTTTTTTGCTTCCTGTAATGGCAACGTGAGTCATTTAAATCGATGAGTTTGTTGCTTAAATTAAAAAAGCAAATATCTTACTTTTTGCCGAATGACAACACACATTTCTTTTAAATCGCAGAATTTTCTTATTAAATTTGAAACATTCATACATTACTGTTTGCATTCATACATCATGGAATTGCAGCACACCGCTTTTAAATTACGCAGTTTTTTTAATAAGCAAATTTTCATTAAATTCGCACAAATATGAAATAAAAGTAAAACAAATTTGAAATTCAAAAGTCGGATTTGGGGGTGGCACGTATCTGGGCGAAGGACTACTTGTGCTGAAAATTTGATGGTTTTAGCTGCTGCAGTTTTTTCAGTTACACATCCATCCGTCTATCATTACACACATACATATGTACATGCACAGATACATACATACATACATACATATAGATTCTTCATTATTATTATTATTATTATTATATTCATAGTGACTGTTTTTAATCTGTTTGCACTTCTCATCAAAAAATAAAAAAAAAATATGTATTGCCCTAAATTTATTGCAAAAAAATAAAAATGCATATCATTATTGTTTAATTGAAATCAATTACTTTAAAATCACTTGCAATCAAATGGCAGCTGAAACAAGCGTGTTCTTTCGGGGGGGGGGGGGAGACGAATATTCGGGCGTTCTTATTTAGTAATATTGGCAAGTTAGAGTTATTTAGAATTTTGATATGCATTCATATGATTTATCAAAAAGTTGTAAAAAGTACTCAAATTATTGATAGAAATAATTTTATACTATAATTCGTTTACTACAGCTACAAGAAGCCCAAATACATACACTTTCAAAACCATTCAGTGCTATCATCTTTTAGACTGTATATAAATTTACCCACAAATCCCTAGTGTCTTTCGAATACCGAAAGGAAAAAAAAAATTAGTTTTCGACTTTGCTCTCCTGGGGAGCTGCAAAAGTAGAACAAACGATGCGTAGAATGAAACAAAATAAAGTTCGAAAAGCACTGGCCTGGGACCAAAATTCAAATGTCAGGACCCCAGATTATAAATTCCGGATCATCCAGTTCGTCTGCCGTCAGCAAATGCGAGCGCCACCCAAAACAATGGCTTTCGCAAAGAGTTCGTAATTCCAGAAATTTCTGTTTCTATTGTGAGGAGGAAGGTAAAAACGCGGAATCTTTTCTTTTTCCTTTTGTTCCTCGTCGTAGAATGTTTATAAATAGATACTCTGCTTGTTCTCCGTGTTTTAAAGCTCGGTATAAAAGATGTTCTTTTGCGCGCGCCGGGTTTTAATCGTTCCTTAGACGCGATTGCCATTCGCGAAATAAGAAAAGTTTATTTCGAGGATTAAACTTGGTCCGCGTGGAATTCTTCTATCGAAAAATTAGAAATCCAAACGAGACAACTCAGCACGACGCGGTAGATCCCGCAACTATAATTATCCCCTGCAATCGCTCTACGCCGTTGGTTTTATTCTTCTTCCCAACACGCTCGAAACAAAATTTGTTTGAAAAAGAACCCATTGTGCTGAATTTTGCAACTTCATAACTTTTAATGATATAAAATTCTCATGAGAAAAATGCCAGAAAGCCTTCATTAAAAATGTTCTTTCAGGAGTTTCGAAGATAACAATGGAATTAAAATTGTTTGACAGTAAATGAAGTTGTAAACCGAAACCGTGCTCTAACAGGAATAAAAAGAATCATATTCTGTGTTGGAACTAAATGTAGATTTGTCTGTTGTTCAACGAGATATAAAATTTTCAAGTATAAATTGGAAACTATATAATTTGATAAGAATACATACTCAGAAAAATGTACATGTTTGTAAAACAAAAGAAATTTTCCTTTTTTTGTACGTGTATCAAACTCTGCGTCACCGCTGTAATGCATTGCGCTTAATTTTAATTAAAAGGTTTTTATCATTTGCATAGCTATAAGTTTAATAACAATTATGTTCACATGCTAAAATTTCTTAACTACTGCATAATTAAACGACCTTTACAAAATTTATTTAATTAAGTGAAATTATGACTCTTTTTTATTCAATAGCTCAAAATATTGTTTTGATGGCATTAATTTTATATATGTGAATATTTGAAAAACATCTGATGTGGACACCACATGACTTCCTTGCGTAGCGTATTAAATTATGCACATTTTTTGCTGCATTTCATTTAAACTTATTTCCTCAAATTTCATTAGAGATCTATTCAATTAACTCAGTATTCACTTCGCCGCAAAGCAAAAATACATAAAAACTCAAAACATCTCTATTAAAAATTGCAAAATACAGAAAAACATAAAACACTAAATACAGTTAAAACCGTTAAAAAAATTTTACAATTAAAATTAGGGTTTCTACGCAAAAACAGGCAATTCGCAAGAAGGCAGATTTTTCGGTGCACAAAGCTGAAAGTTTACTTTGGGTCCCACGCGGCAAAAAGACATTAAAGGTGCAGAATCTGACTATTTTACTGAGTTTCAAATGTAAAATGGCGGTTCTTTAAGCTTAACTCGTCACTTAACGTTTTAAATTGTGATAAATCTATCTATATATATATAAGAGGAAGCTAGAACAGAATTTTTCATATTTTCTGAAATGGATATAAATGTTCTTCTGGCATTCAAGCACCACATACTTAAGTCAAACGACTTTTTCAGTTTTAAAGCTTATTTAATTCAAAAAGTGTTCAATCCTGAAAAACGGTGTAGAAGCTTTACTTTAAGCAAAGTCAAATTTTACACCAAGATTTAATTTTTATGCAGGAAAACCAAGAACATCTATCTCATTAAAACGTGATACATTTTCATTAATTTTTATTTGTATGATTGACACAAATTCTAAAGTCAGTTCTTTTTATAAGGGGTCAGAACACATTTTTTAAGAGCAAATGTTTTGGAATAAACATTTGCGGCAAGAGCTTATTGTTTCAAATTAGAAATATCGTCTGCTACTTTGTAATTTATTCTTCTTTCAGAATGTCGCATTGAAACAATCTGTCGATTGAAGATACGTTTTTGCGCTTTCTGAGAGGAAATATTCCTATTCCACAGTTTTTGTGAAATACATGGTATTAAAATTTTTAAGTGCAAAGATAGTAACATTATTAATTGGAACAGGCAAAACCACAAATTATTACTTCCACATGGAAAATACAATAATAAACCAAAACTTACAGCTTAAAAAAATAATGTTCACCAGCTTTTACCGAGGCATATGGTTCAACGCAGAACAGTTGGTAGAACACTTACGAAAACTACTTAGGAGGAGGTAAATAGAAATACATCATGACCCTTGATGAAGCATGAGCTTATCTAAATGACTACAACAAAAAAAGATTCGTTTATTATGGAAAACGAAGAGAACAAAACGTACACTCTTGGTTCCTTCAATACAAAGGAAATTTCAGTAAGGAAAATAGGATTGTTGCAGAATTCTCTTACAACAAGAAATTAAAAATTAGAAGCGTATGGCAAAATGATAAAATTAACTCTAAGTATACTATCAAGAGAAAGTTTTATGTCCAATATTTACAAAAGAAATTCCACTTCTTTACCCCAGTGACTTTTTAAGAATAAAACGAGTTTCATCAAAACTAAACAACAAGTGATACTTCGAAAAGAATACCACTCCATTCCTTGAATGACTGAAGACTGATACAGATATTGCATATGTAATTATTCAACGTATTCGGGTGAAGTCCTCTAACGTTTCGAAAAAGTTAAAACAAAATTAGAAATACTGATGTAGGAACACTAACACATAGAAAGGCAGAAATATTAATGGCGCAGCAAGTAGATAGGATAAAACATAGATCCATATTGGAGAAGAAGAATTCTGATTGCGTAGAATGCTAAAATATTTAATCCGTAATAACTAGAGAACTTTGCAGCCGAGGAAGATTAAATATTCATTTTTATTTCAGAAATCAATAACGCGAACAAAGAAACAAACGGATATACTTTTATATATATATAGATTTTCTAAAACTTGGAAATTTATGATTAACAAACTCTACGAGTGGGAAGCGAACAGTAGCAACACTTTTCGAAATAAAGCACTTTTATCTTCAACCCGCGAAACTGTTGCCACTCGGAAAAATGAATGCGAAAATTAGTGTTTTCGGAGTTTTTAATTAATAAACTGAACGACTGATTAAAGTCGTAGGAAGACGAGAATAGTCGAAGTAGCTTCTCACGAATTCTTGGAATCTGAAATAATGTATTTAATGTTTGGCAATGCTATTTTTGATTCATCGTAAAACTTAGAAATATTTTATTAACAGACAGGATTTGAAAGCGAGCAGTGGCAGCAACTTTCGAAATAGAACAGATTTTCATCTCCAGCTTGGGAGACTGGCCGCTCAGAAAAATGAAGGCAAAAATGATTGTTTTTCCGAGTTTTTAATTAATATCTTTGATTTTAACTCCTTTATTTTGGAAAAAGGTGGACCTCGACCTTTTGCAGGACCCAGAATAAGAACTGTATAAAGTTTGATGATTATAGCTATAGTAGTGACTGAGTTATTAGCAAGCAAATCAACAGACTTTCTTCTTTATACAGATAGGGATATGCATAACAGACGTAATGTTCACAGTTCAAAAATTCGATCGTGAGTTCTCAGCGAAGAATCATGAACTGGGGTCTCCACAACACGTTTTTACAATAATATTATGGCTGTGTGTGACTATGTTTCGCTCACGATAGCTCTTGTATCAAACTTCCAAAAATTTCCCGTGTTTAAGATTTTTGCATTCATATAAAGAGTTAATCAGATTTTGGGTAAAACTGAACAACCGGAACTGCTACCTTAAGCCCATAACGATTTTTAATGGACAACCGGAAGCAGAGCTTTACTTGAAGCTTGTACAGTTTTGCAGCAACCAACATAATGTATTGTTGTAGTTGAACGAACATTGTTTACTGATACCTAAACATCGCGCAGATCAAAATGAATTTAGTTTTTTGATGCTATAAAATAACATAGAAGGAAATTAATTATGGTATTCGTTTTAAAGTGATTCTTTTAAATATTTTAAAACACTTAATTTTCTTTAATTAAATATAAATTAAACTGTACGTTATTGAACTGTCCAACAAAATAAAATTTTTAATGAAACATATAGAAGCAAACATTTGATTATGCTAATATATGCTTAGAAAACCAGTTTTTACGCATTATACCTGATAAAATATAATCTAAAATTTGGTATTTTATAACTTTTTATTTATTAGCATAACAAACTAGATTTTGCTTAGAAAAGATCAATCGTAAGTGATCCTTTTTTGCTGCAATGGAGGACACTAGCCTTTATAGGCGTTGGCCACTACTAAACCCAGAAGCGATGGTCAATTTATTATGGAGGCAGCTAATAGGTGGTACCACGTTGCCTCCTATGAAGGGACAGGCAATTTACATTCGCGCCTTCTGCAGGATTCGTATTCGAGCGCTTCTGTACGGCAGTCAGAGTTACTATCTATGTACTTTCTCCTTTGAGCGGCGGAAAGTATATTTTATTTAAAATATTTGCAATTAAAACACAGAATTGGCGGGAAGTCAAGTGTTGGCCAAACCAGATGTTTTGCTTATTAATTTATTATTCTAACTGCCCAAACCAATGAAATGAGAATGGAAACCGAGGTATAAAATTTCATGGTCTTTCGAACATAAATTTTGGGCTGTATCTCATCCATTGAGACATACAGTCATACGAACGCAATTACATGCTATACGGATAAACATTTTTAAAGAAAATGCTCTACGAATTATTCTTACACACGTATTTCTTTTAACGTCTAAAAATGTTTTTATAATTTTTCTATCTGTATAAGTATTAACTTTAACTAAGTGAATTTTTCTGAGGTTCATTTTTTGTACATTTGCTTTGCAGCTTGTTTTAAGAGTTATTTTGCAAACAGATAATTATTTCCTAAGCATATTTAAGGGGTAAACTAAACTCAGTGGCCCAACAGACCTAGTGGGCCACGGCCTGCTGTGCCCTTTTTATGCTTTCTTGACCTTTTGGGCTTCGGAGTGCATCAGCGTATGCCCTGGAGAAGTGGTCAGCAGTGGTCTTGGACAAGTGGACCGGGATCCTCGGTGTTTAGTCCCCAAGCGAACTTATTTTATCGACCCACTTAAGGAATGAAAGGCTGAGTCAACCTTGCCCAGCCCGTCGATCGAACCCCAGGGCTGGGGATCGAACCTGTGGTGCAGCTGCGTGACGCGCTAACCACTTCGCCACCGGGCGGTCTATTTAAGGTGTAAGAAATACTAAGTAATTCATTTTTTCATCATCGGACATCTAGATAGTTGAATAAATAGATCGAGGTCCATTATTCCGCAGAATTTATTTCCACAGACAGGCAGCCCGATGTCACTCAGTTTTCCACCAACACTGCTTATGATGAGCATCTCAGCGAATGTTTACAACATTGGAAATCTAACTTTTCGGACGAACAGTCCTGGTGCTAGAGAACAGGAACATTTCAAAACACATGAGTGGTTACTGCCACCAGAAACATACCAATTCTTCTTCGGCATTCTGGTTAGAGTTCTACGGCTACAGTCATTAAGTTTATGTAGCCTGCTATTTCGCTTTTCTGCTGTTTCCCATCCCAGATGTTTACATTCAATAATGTTAACACTTTAAGTTCATTTAGGTCCGTATAACAAGGTCAGTAATTTAAGAACCAATTTATTGCAGCGAATGATTATATATCGTCATTTAAATCACTCAAATCTCCAGATGTACGTACGCATTGTGTGTATAACGCAGTTGCGTGACATCCCATTGCTAATATCAGTACTTGTATTTCACAAAATTATGTTTCAAACAGTAGTGAAGCCAATATCCAGCTGTGCCATGAAACTTTTATTCATGAATTTAATTTGCTCATAGGTCTTTCGTCAATCACAATGTTCGTTAACCGAAGAATTGGATTACAGATAATCGCTTATTTAAACGTTACAACCGTGTTGTGAACGGTTATGAACTTGTACACAAATTTAAGTTCATAATCGTATTATGCAAGTTCATAATGCAAACAAGTCCATAACCGTACCACACAAATTCAAAATACTTGTGTACAAATTCATAACAACACCAAACCAATAGAAATCGTTACCTATTTAACAGAAAAGATAAAAAAAAAATCTGGAAGCTTTCAGATTTTACACTAAGCCCAAAGGGGGCGTTTTTTAACGTTTTGTGTGGTGCCTTTATTTATTAAATATCATGTTCTTCGCACAAACCATAAAATTCAGTTCAACAGTAATATCGCAAAATAATTTTAAAATGAGCATATGTTTAGAATTTCGGATACACAGTATCACGCTCTGGAGATAAAAATATTTTTTCTGTACAACGTTGCCAATGCTCGCTTTCAAATCTTTGAATTTGTTAATCAAAAATTCGTTAAAGTTTTACGAAATATGAAATCGATAAGGAAGCAAATTAGGGCTACTGAGTAATATAAGCACAGATTTGGTGAAAGATTACGTTATTCAAAATTGTATGGTTCTAGGTACCGTCGTTTTATCACAATGCGAGAAACATACATACATTTATGCAGATTCTTCATCATTTAATTTCTTTAAATATAATACAGGGCGATAATATTTGGTGGCAGCAATTTGAAAAGGAAAACAACGCAGAAAGTGAATCAATGCAAAATGCCAAAACGAAATGAATAGTCCTTCTGGGCAAATTGCTCCTTTGGATAAAAAAAAAGTTCTTTTTGTAATATTTTTAACTGCAGCTATATTTTCTAAGGTGTAAATTATCATCTTCTACTTGACACTTTTGTTTTCATGCAAAAATGACGCTTTTAAAGAAGCAAACGAACGAAAAGCTATGTTTGTAGTCTTTCCTAAGAAAATTGAGGTATTTAGTTATTGAAAAATGCTATGAAAGCCATGATATTTTGGTATCTAAAACAACGATAGATAATATTATCAATAAGAAATTTGAAAAAGGTCAAAGTTTGGCTTCAAGAAGAAAATTGTTCAAAATACATATCCAAGGAAAAAATAGAATGTTTCGAATGTTGCAAAGGTACTTTAATGTTAAAAGAAAATTTGCTAAGTCAAAATGCTCATTGTCAACTGTGAGCAAAGTGATTGATGCTGATTTGAATCTTAAAAAGGTGAAAACCCCTAATGTGATTCGTCCTTCTCCACGATATATTGCCGAACGCAGAACGCGCTACAGAATTCCTTATGAGAAAATGGAAAATTATTGTCACGATAGACGAATCTTGAGTGCACTTAAATGACTGCAATAAAAAGAGATCCATTTATTGTCATCAAAGAACAGAAAAACATCTTAAAACATGGTTTAATGAATCTACAGAAAGTTTTTCTAAGGGATTTATCATTGTTACTGGTTTTTCATATAAAGGCAAATTAAAAATAAATGGAGTGGAAAACATTGTCAAGATCAACTCCAATATTATCAGAAACACATTTTATACCCAATTTTCAGATATGAAATACCTTCTCTTTACACACAATGTGATGAATCAGCAGAACTGCATCAAGACAAAGCAAGCAGCGACACGTCAAAATCTGATGTTAATTTACTGGAAAAAATGGTACAAAAAAGGGGATCAAGGCCATACCCTTCACTAATACCCCTACTAAATATCCTGATCTATCAACAATGTATTTTTCCGCTTGTGTACTTTCAAAAAGCGAGTGGTCCAACCTACAACCTCCTCAGACTTTGAAAGCCGTTCGAGAGCAATAGGATAAAATACCACTTCCGATACCACAAAAAACTTTATTGCCTTGGAAATTATGGTGCATAAAGATAGTGAAAAAGAAGGGTTGTCAAATAGAACATTTAAAACGTAAAAGGTTTAGGTAAAATATTTGCGTAATGACAATGAATATCGTCTAAAAATGTGCGTACAGCCTCTGCATATAATGAGCTAGTATTTTGTATATCATATACATTCATGCAAATTAATCTGATAGATTCTTAAAATATATATGCTATATTTTATCTCCTTATATTCTTAAAATCAACGAAGAGAACAAAAACAAATAATGCTCTATATCAAAATACGCAGTATCTTGTAATCCCGTAATCTTGAGATTTGTTTTTTAGTACTTTAGTATGTTTACGTATGAGAAAGGTTATGGTTTATAAAGAAAAGTTATGGTTATGGTTGAGAAAGGTTATGGTTATGGTTTACGTATGAGAAAGGTTATGGTTTACGTATGAGAAAGGTTAAGGTTTATAGAACTATTGTTTTATATAATATTATTTTCCTGGGAAGAAACAATTGCTGTATTTCCCGAGAATACCGCTCGAATTAGCTACAGACGTAATAAATTTATTTCTGGTTTTGACCAAATGAGATGTAAAAGAAAGTTTATTAGGAAATATGATGCTTGGTATATGACTCCTTATTTCCAGCGTGTTTCTTCTTCAAGTAATGTGGGAATGGATGATAAATTACTTATTGTTGCGAAACAAACCCAACGGCATTTAATATTTTGTTGTTTAATTCTTCAGACTGCTTGCAGTTGAATATAGATATTTTCTAGTGCTTGAGTTTGTGTTATAAAAGTTGTGTTACTTGCGAGAACTTTATTTGGAATTTCGGATTTCGTTGGATGTCGAAAGAACGTATGTCATACAATAAGGACCTTGAAACTGAGCCTTGAGGCACTCCTGTTTTAACCGATGTCCGTTTCCAGTTTACATTTCCACCTTAAACGCTAAATGATCTCTTAGAAAAAATTATTAATAATTGCCTGTATTTTATTTAAATCGATTAGTTGAGCACTTGGAGATTAATAAAATTTCAAAAATAAATGAAACATTTATTTCCTTTTTTATTAAATTGTAATACTCTGAGAGTTAGTTGATAGCAAGGCCGTACAGAAGGCAAACCGGAAAACTTCTGTGTGTTGCAATGGCAGCACTTGTGAAGTCACGTTGACGTTAAAAATGCACCAATGCAATGGGGCGTAGTTGCACAAAACTTTTATAAAAGTCCTTTGAACATAAAAATACCTAAATATATAAAGGAACAAAATTAATATTTTAGAGATAACAGGTAAACAGGATAAGCGGAATTCCAGATATTTGGGAGTTCGGATAATTGAAATTCCATTGCGATATTGGTTTCTGATAGCATAAATTTTAAAACGTTAATCTCATGATTGTCTGCGTAAGAGTATTTTGAAATAAAATTTCCCCCAAAACTTTATTGGTGTTCGAAAATTCTATAAAGAAGCAGAATGCTTTTTCTAGATTGCCGTCATAAGCGATGTAACCGCTTTCAATCCGTTCTATTGGAAGTGAAATTGTTTGTGATGCATCAAGGTCTTTTTTTTTAGTTAGTTTTATTTCACGTGGCTCGCTGCCAGCTCTTGTGTCAACTTTTGGCATATCCGTTCTGTAACAATGAATGCAAATTCGGATTTGAGCTCTTCTAATCTATGCGGGTTTTCCTCTGCCTGTGAAAGCCGTCAAATGCATTATCCGATATCTCGTCCCACATTCTGAGTTTTTTTCTCTTGTTGTTTCGAGCAGCTTCTCATCGTTATGGAATTTATTCCTTTCTTTTTAATCAAAATATTTCAAAAATAATCCAAGTGAACGTCAACTTTATCTATAGTGCCGGAAGTCTCACTCCAGTCAACGTTAAGATGTGAAAGTTTTAGGAAAAATATTTGAAATAAACACTTTAATTTCTGGAAAGGTTTTTTTTTCACTTACGCTTTTTATCATATTAACATAAGGCAATGGAATTCTAAAGCGTATAATTCTCTGCTGGAAGTTCATATTATTGAAAAATGGCGGTCATTATTTAAAGTAAAAGTTTATTATCGAACATGAAATCATTTATTTTAATTTAATAGAAATATATTTACAAGAACTGAATATTTAATTTTATTTAAATTACACTTAAGTAGAATCGGTACTTACTGTCTAGAGGCTTGACATAACTAATTCGATTTACGGAAAATTCGAAAATTTAATTGAAACATGAATAGTCGCTACAAACGACAAAGTGATTGCATTCACAGAAAGAAATAGATGAGATTATTAACAGATGAAGACAAATCACCGTGTTTTACATTCAAACATCTTTCAATCGCGTCATGGTCTTAATGACGGAATCGTCTGTGTTCTTTGACTGGAAGGAAAAAAATTGTTTTCACAGCTTGCCGCGTCATCCGATTATTGTAAACGATGCCATCCTCTACTTCTAAGTAAAAGGAATAAAAATAAATCATATATATAACTGTTGATACTTCCGTATTATGTTCTATAGCTAATTTATTTTTTGAGCATTTAAAAGACTAGTCCTTTGGGTTTCCAGCCGCCCAAAATAGTTATCATAAAAAAGAAAATATGTATAATTAGCGATTTAATGATTCGATTTAATTTAATTTCGCAAAAATATTTTATATTTCATGTTAGACTTCTCATGATTGAAATACATTTACATTATTTAAACCAATGAGATTAAAAATCAGAAAAAAAATATTCTTAAGCTTTTAAATCACTTAGTTTGTTACTCAATAACAAACAGATTCAATCCGAAATATAAACATCTTAACATTTTACTGAATAGCAATACACTGACATGCGAAGATTAAAATATTTATGCCAAGGAGGTTAGAATAAATGGAGTAGGCCTCTAACGTAAGACCCATACAATGAAAATGAACCTGTGAAACGTCACGGTATGACGACACGACTTATCATGGCCGTGTCTATAAGCGGACTTTTGGATTTGTTTGCATTCCAGTCGGCGTCCACTGAACGTTTATAAGTCTTCTAATTTTAATACTTAACATTAAAGATTTTGCCCATGATATATAGAAAAATCACAATGATTGCAAACAACTCTTTCAAATTTAATGAAATCTAGGTACATGCAAATCTGTAAATATAACACCGATATATACATGGTAAAACCTGGAAGATCAGTGGAAATTTCAACGGTATTTTACGCAAATTATGCTTAAAGACACTTATCCGAGTCTGTGGACATTGATATTTGCTTTCAGATTCACTGTAATTTTATTTTAAAATAAATTCCGTAATCTTACCCGTACGCTGTATAGCGGCCATAAGTATTCACGTCACTTTGCTGACATTTCCTTGGCTTCAGTTTTGTGACGTCAGGCTTACTCCATTTATTCTAATCTCCTTGATTTAAACAACGGTAAACACACTGCTTTAAAACAGCCAAGTTTGTCATTAAAACATTACTTTAAAACAGCCAAGTATTAAAATTGAAATACATTTGTATTTCAATTTTAATCAACAGTACGCTAGACTGTTGCCAAACGGCAACAGTCTGGCGTACTGTTGATAAAAAAAGTTTTATTTCGAATTGTGTTGCCACTACTCGCTTCTAAATCACTGAGTTTATTAACCAATGTTCCTCGAATTCGTATAAAATATGAAACAAATAAAACGAAAATTCAAACCTCGGGTTTCGAGGTGTACATGTTTAAGTGGAGGATTACGTGTATTCAAAAATTTGGTGGCTGTAGGTGCAAGAATTAGATACATATAATACATACACGCGTTTATATTCTTCATTATATAATGATTG
>KK114797.1:183944-198870 GCA_000611955.2 Stegodyphus mimosarum
GAATGTTTAGAAATTATTAAGAATTTTTTCCTGCTTTTATTAATAATGATTACACAATATAAATTTTCTATTTTGAATAAAAGAAACAAATCTTGAGAAAAGAAGGAAATAACTACGATTTGAAATACGTTTTGAAAGCACCAGATTTTTCAAATTTAATTATTAAAAAAAATAATCGCTCCCATGCCAAACTGATCAAACGATATCTTTACTGTAAAAAATTCAACTCATAAAAATGGAATTTCAGTTTTAAAAACTATATTTTTTAACCTAAAATGATACAAATAACAGGCAATGTTATTTCTCTGTTGCTTTTACTGTTCTGTCCATATCATTTCTATTTTTAATGTCAAATTAGACTTGATGTGCAGTAAGCTGTAGTTAGTAAAGTCTATTTTGTTTCTATTCGAACTGGCTCAAAAGCATCTGCTTTACGTTATTTTAATCTGTTTTACGCTATTTGCATGATTTAGCGAATTTTTATTTTCCATTGCTTAATTTTTCGCATGCATTTTACTGTTTATTTAAAAACTGTATTGATGTAAAACTAGCTAAAACTATTTTACCATAAAATAACCATTGATTCATTAAATGTATAGAGCTAATTTCTTATGATTCAGTTTTTTAATTTGAAATGTTTGCAAATGAGTCTGGGAGTAATAAAAATTCTCTAGTTGACTTATATTAGACTAAAAAAAAGATGGTAAAGATACTAATTTACAGTTTCAATTGGTTATTATTGTTTGACTACTTGAAAGGCATGCAACAATAGAAGGTAAAGGAAAGGGTCTTGCTGGATGTTTACCAGCTCCGTTAAGACTAGCAGAAAGACATTTTTAAAGATGAATTTACCTACAGGAAAAAATACTGACACTGGGAAGGCGATATCTGTTCTCTAACATAAAATAACAAGAGCAAAAGAATTTGGAAAGAGACTCTGTATTTTTACCTGGACTTTCCTGATGAACTGTGTCTCTTGCCTTCTTTTAAAATATACCACACTAAACTAGATCTTTGAAAAAAATGCTAAATAAATGTATTTGTAATCAAACATAATTTTATAGTGATTATAATTTTTATATATATGACAGAAAACGTAGCTTCCCGTCGGAAGAAAAGACAATGTCTTGAGAAAATGTAATTATTTTCGTCGCTGTAAAATATTTATTCCAGATGCTTAAAATTATTACAAATCTTAATTTTAATAACAGTTTCCCACTTACGAAGATAAAATGGACAAAATATGCAATAAAAAGTGATATTTTTTTGGATAGAATTCCGGAATAAAATGCAAATGTTAAGTAATTAGAAGTTAAATTATCGTCTGAGAAATGATTAATTTTGAATAAAATATCGTCTGAGAAAAAGATTAACTTTGAATAAATTAAAGATATATATACATAGTATCACATGTTTTTATTTTAGAACAGAATTATCCCAAGCTATTTCCGAGCAATATGCTGCTGAAAATTAATCTATATAGACAAAAAATAAGAAATTTAGACCTAAATACAAGAAGACCCAAAAGTAGTTAAATTCAAAACCAATAAAATTTCAAAATTCCCTATAAATATGTAAAATTAGCCAAAAGTCAAAAGAATTAAAGAAAAGTGAAATACAAAAAAAGCATAGGAAGAGGAATTCAGTGAAACTTGATTCAACGTTATCAAGAGGACGTAGATCAGACTCAGTTGAAGCCTTCCCAGTTGCGAATTCACTGGGTTTCTGTTTATTCAAAATTTGCTTATGGATCATTCTAAATTATTTAATTATAACAATTCACCTTAAATTTTTAACTTCTCCTCGACGCAGAGACAGTCCATTAAAAAAGACATGTACGTGTGTAAAAACTCCAATGTCAGTTAAAGGAAAAGAAATTAATTAGACACTTTTTACGGAATTTAAAATTGAAATTAATATGTAGTAATACGAAATACACTAATAAATTACCTGAGAACGTTCAAATCATAACTTATCAATTTTAAATTGCAAATTTGCATCATTGATTTTTATTTCTTCTCTAACTGATATCTGTATTGTCCAGAACAGCATTAAATTTGAATACTTGACATATATAAAGCAGTTGTATTTTCTGTCCTACCTTTACTACTTCTACTTCCTGTCTTTTTAGCCCAAGATGCGTCAGAAGGGCTATTAATTTCGTTTTGGCATTTTCACTATAAACGGCGTTTCACTTTTGATATTGTATGACCAAATATTATCGCCCTGTGTTATATTCAAAGAAGTTAAATAATGAAGAATCTGCATAAATGTGTGTATGTTACTCGCATTGTGATAAAACAACGGTACCTAGAGGCATCAAATTTTTAATACCGTACGTTTGCACCCGAATAGGGGCATCTGGAAGCCCAAATTTGGATTTTGTTTTATTATCAATTTCTTATTTTGTAAAGCATTTATGTGTTTCTGATTAAGAAACTCAGCGATTGCAAAGCGAGGGATGACAACACTGTACCAAAAAAAATATTTTTATCTCCAGCGAGCGAGACTGTGTATCGAAAATTCTCAAAGATATGTCCTTTTTTAATTATTTTGCAAAATTGTTGTTGGATTGAATTTTATGGTTTAAGTGTGAAAAACATGATATTTAATAAATAATGGTAATACACAAACTATTAAAAAAGCTCCTTTGGTAGCTGTAATATAAAATCTGAAAGCTGTAATATAAAATCTGAAAACTTTCAGTTTTTTTTTTAGTATTTTTTTCTAAATATAAATTCACAATAAAAGAATGCGATGTAATATTACGAAAATTAGTTTCAAGTAAGAACCTCAACTGGTATCAGATTTGTTGTTACAAGTATTAATGTTGACAGCATTTATTATTATTACAGAAGACTGAAAATTTCTTTCTGATTTCTACTTGTTAATTCTAAGGTTAACTGCGTTAAAAACCAAAAATGCATGTAGCAAAATATTCGAACTCTTTGGTCGAATTGAATCATAGTCATCCATTATTAGTGAATGGATGTTGAAAATTAGATTGATATTTTAATAGAAAAGAAAAATATTGCTTTATTTACCGTATCGCTAACTAACGTACTTCTCGATGATAATGATTCTCAATTTTTAAACGGCGTTTACGCTATAGATAAAACGCCGGCAACCGCGAATATTGAAAGTTCACTAGAAGAGATATGAGCAAGCGATATTTATTATTATGTATTATTATGTTTGCTTTTTTTCATAAAAATGTTAACATTCAGAATAATTTATTGTTAACACGTGAGGCGTGTTAATATTTTTTCGTTCTTTAAAAAGATGTTAACAAGATTTGGATTTATAAATGAATTAGGATAGCGCAAGTTTCATGATCACTCTTCCAAAAAAAAGGAGGCATTTTATATCGCTTTTCAATCCGCGAAAATTGCCATGAATTGAAACTATATATCAAAAAACGCTTTCGGAGATGCAAGGTGAAACGTTGCAAGCGAAAGAGTAGGATATATTCTCACAACAGGGTTCATTTGCTTAAGAATACCGTTTGTAATAGCGCTGCGATTTCTTTACTGTTGGGCAAAGGAACTGATATTAATTAAGCGGCGTTAGTAGAATGAAATATGTTTTTTTACATATTATCCAACTAAATAGACCAATTAACTGAATAGATTCCTGGAAAAAAATTAAATCTGAAGGGTTTCAGATTTTAAGTCACGTCCAAAGTGGCGTTTTTTTAATATTTATTTATTAAATATTATGTTCTTCTTACTTAAACCATAAAATTCAGTTCAACAGCAATATCGCAAAATAATTTTAAAATGAGCATATCTTTATAATTTCCGATACACATTCTCACGCGCTGGAGATTAAAATGTTTTTTCTGTATAACGTTGCCATTGTTCGCTTTGAAATCCTTGAGTTCGCTAATCAAAAATTCGTTAAAGTTTTACAAAATATGAAAGTGAAACGGCATTTATAGTGAGCCAACGCAAAATTCCAAAACGAAATTATTAATCCTTCAGGTCAAATTGCCCCTTTGGACTAAAAACAAATAAATAAAACTTGATGCCATAGAAAAATATCAAAGTTTTGTAATGTGGGTACATTTTTTCAGAATACAGAGTTTCCTCCATTCAGATGCAATTTAAAAATAAATGAAATCCATTTTGCTTTCCTAGATTGGCAATTTCAAAGATTTAGAAATCTACCATTTGATATAGTTGATTATTACCAAAGCTGTATGTAAGTAAAGCGTCGACACTTCAATGGGAGAAATTGCACTTCGTAACGACCGCAGCGCTCGTAGCGGTGGCGATGTGGAAACACAATCAGTAAAACTGCGCATGCTCCATTTTTTTTCAGTCATTGGTTTTTTTGATTTGGTTGTTTGTTTGATTCTACCGAAATCTTGTTAGCTTCTAACGTGCTTTGGTTGTGTTATTTATAACTTATTAATTTTGTACTTTTTAATTACAAAAGGCTCTTTTCAGAACCAATTTTTATTTAAAATTTTCTCTAATGGCGTATCGGTACTGCGGATTTAAGGATTGCAAGAGTAAGATTTCGTCGAAATCTGATGGAATACATTTCTACGCGTTTCCTTGAGACGATGCGTACTTAAGGAAGTAATAAAGAAGAGTTTTAAGGAAGTAATAAAGACGAGTTTTAGGATATGTATTGTTGAAATTAAAGGTAAAAAAATCTGATAATTAAAAGAATTATTCCCCTATATTTTATAATAAGGCAGGTACAAGTTTTAAATAATATTTTAAAAAATCTTTTTTTTTATTCCCTTTCAGAAATATTCAGAGAAAGTTATGTACCATTTAACGTATTTCACTATTAAATTAAAAAGAACGCTAATTTGAAATGGACCGAATTCAGCGTTAATAACAAATTGACTTACATTTTTTTTTTCATTTAAAAGATGCCTCAGAAGCTAAAAAAAATCATGTCATATTTGAGAAAATATTTTAGGTAGAAGCTCTGTAAGTGGAGAAGAAATAATGCATAATTTTAATGTTAATAACAATAAACTTTGCTTAAAAATGTATTCTTTTCGTATACTTAGGACTCTGAAATACTGTACAAATAGAAAATATATACATTTATATATATAATTACGACGCAATTGCAAAATATTTACATCCAATCGTGTCAAAACTCATTGCGGCCTCTCCATCTTACTTCCAACCTCCATGACGTCACTGCAGGGGAAAGGAGGAGGGGAAGAGATTTAGTTTACATCGCCACCACTGCAGTGGATTGGCGCTGCAATTTGGCGTCATGTTATAGTATGGGAGTGCCGACGCTTTACTTACATACAGCTTTGATTATTACTAAGATAGCGTAATATAAAGGGAATATGAAAGAAATGAAAACTGGACAATAAATGCTTTAACGACAAAATCTCAAGCATGAAACGAACATTTTAGTACCCTCTAAATTTCACAAAAAATCCTGAAATTTTGAAGCAGTTGATCCTTTATTTATTTATCTGACACCAAGTGTAGAATCTTTCTTATATAATTACCGAGTTTATTGTATAAAACCTTCAACAGACATTTCAAGGAAAAAACAATCTGCACAATCCATCCTTGTCTTCCCGGATTTACTTTATCTCTCAAAATGATTCTCACTTAGCACTTCCGGTTTAAAAAATGCCACTGCAAAGTCTTTCGGATACTGATAGTTTTTCGTTAAAAAGGAAAAAATAAATAAATAAATAAAAATCGAAATTGCTGAAGTTTGGTAAACTTGCGGAAGTATTTACGTTTAGCAAATATATTTACGGTATGCCTTAAGCCATAGCTAACAATTTAGAGAATAGTGGAAAGAAAATAAATTCTTTGAAGTTGGACAGGAAGAATCACCAACCTTCTTAAGAAAGATCAGCTTCAAGCTGTGAGAAAAGGGCATCTAGAAACTATTGTTTGTTCTAATGGAAAGAAAATAGACGTCACAAAGTTTCTTAGCTTGTTTACTGTTGTATTTTATGGAATGGCGCACTGCGCTGGCATATATTCCACATTAATACTTAGGTACTAAGCTTTTTTGTCTGTGTTCTTTAAAATACAAGAAGACTGAAAGAATTTGCATATGTGTAAGTTAATAAAGGCTTGTCCAATTTTTTTCTTTGTTACTAGAATAAAATTTCTTCTTCATACAGTTCAAAGGCGTAATATTCCCCAAAGGTGTTTGCTGTTTTTCAGCATATTGTGATTCCTTTTGTTACTTCTAGCAAATGACCTATTATAATACATTTTCGATCTGTCGATGGTAGTGTATGGGTGTTGAAATAATTTTATTATTAAGCCTCTTCTTCTTTCTCCTCTTTTTTTTTTTTCCCTTTAAGGCTAAAAGGGACGTTAGTCCCGAATGGGATATTAATGTCGAAACGGCATTTTGCGTTCATTCACTATGTGAACGGCATATCACTTTTCAAATTGGTGCCGCCAAATATTATCGCTCTGTATTATAAAGAAATTAAATAGTGAGGAGTTTGCCTGAGTGTATGTATGTTTCTCTCATAGTAAACAAACGACGGTAAACCATCAAATTTTGATTAATTTAGTTCTGCACCCAAGCACGCGCACCTGGAAGTCCGAATTTTGAATTTCGAATTTGTTTTATTATCCATTTCATAGTCTGAAAAACTTTAACGAATTTTTGATTAACAAACTCAACGATATGAAAGCGAGCAGTGGCAACATTGTGAGGAAAAAGCATATTTATTTCCAGGCGCGAGACTGTCTATCGGAAATTCTAAAGAAATGCTATTTTTAAATATTTTGTGATTTTGCTGTTGAATGGAAATTGGTGTAAACGCCAAGAATCTGATATCTATGTATATATAAAGAAGAACGTCTGTTTGTTTGTCCTGTAATAATTCAGTCACTACTATAGCTATCGTCAACAAACTTCCTACAATTCGTTTCTGGGTTCTGGAAAAGGTCGACGTCTACTTTTTTCCAAAAAGATGTAGCTAAAATCAGAGATATTAATTAAAAACTCGGAAAAACGATAATTTTTGCCCTCGTTTTTCTGAGTGGCAACAGTCTCTCAAGCTGCAGATTAAAATCTGCTTTATTTCGAAAGTTATTGCCACTGCTCGCTTTTAAATGCTAGAGTTTGTTAATAAAAAATTTCCAAGTTTTACGTTGAAATAAAAATTGTATTGCCAAATGTTAAAAAAATTATTCCCAATTCCAAAAATTCGTGAGAAGCCACTTCGATTATTCCCATTTTCCCACGACTTTAATCAACCGAAACATTAATTAAAAACTGTGAAAGCTCTAATTTTCTCACTCATTTTTCCGAGTGGCAACAGTCTCGCGTGTTGGAAGATAAAAATACTTTATTTCAAAAAATGTTGCTATTGCTCGCTTTCAAACTGTAAAGTTTGTTAATCAAAAATTTGTAAATTTT
This sequence comes from Stegodyphus mimosarum, assembly GCA_000611955.2. Taxonomy (NCBI): domain Eukaryota; kingdom Metazoa; phylum Arthropoda; class Arachnida; order Araneae; family Eresidae; genus Stegodyphus; species Stegodyphus mimosarum. The sequence continues at coordinate 191,334 of KK114797.1, forward strand.
ACAAAATTCATATATATATAAAGAGGAATATCTGTTTGTGTGTGTGTTTGTTTGTTCGCGTTATTGATTTCTGATCAATTATGATGCATGTTTTGCCACACTTAATGGACTAAAATTGAATACAGGGTAAATATTGGATGTAATTTGAGCTTTTACGACCATTTGATTAGAAATACGAACATCTTAAAAACTGCGTACCATTGTTGCTGAAATAATGATCGAGAATTAGCTTATTTTTCTATTGAAATTTTTTATGCGGGTTCCATATCGCATCAGACTGAAAAATGTATGACTATGAATAGTATTTTTTGCATCGTTATTAGAGAAGGATTACAGCGGTATCCTTCCCTCTGTTGTTAGATGCATTACTCACAATCTAACTTAACTGCCGTCGGGTACATCCGCTAGTTTAATAAATAAAGTAAAATGACAAAGCGTTAATAATAAAAAGACAAAAAATTGTAAGTTAGTCATCATTCCTATGATGAACTGAAAGTAAGAGAAAACGTATGCCAACATCCAACGCTGCATCGGGAATTCCAAACGTATACTCTTCTACTACTTTTAAATTTTTTGTAATTTTGCTTTTGAATGTGTGTGGCCTAAGTGCGAAGTGTAACAGCCGTTCTTTGAGCTCAAAAAGAGAGTAAAATATTGTTGCGAAAAATTCGGCGGTTGCGCCTGTATGTAAGCTTTCCGGCATAGCACTAGGGTTGCCATAAAATAGTGTATGGTAGGGTTGCCAGATTGGCGACTTTATCGTCCATTTGGCGACCAAATCGGCGATATCCCATGGTCCAATCGGGAAGCTTCTAGAATAATTTCCTGTCGAGATATTTCTCGAAACGTGTGGAACTTTAAGAAAAGCTATTTAAACCCTTGCGTTTCTGAGAGCAGTTAGTTGCGAAGTGAGTTGCGAAGAGATTGTGAAGTACTGTGAGCGTTGTGATTATTGTGAGAATAGCTGCTAAGCTACGCGAGAGTTTTGTGAACGGAAAGCAATCGAGATAGTGCTCTGCCGTGAAGCTATCTTTACAGTATAGCTTGACAGTGTATTGGTGATTGTTCCACGGTGTTTATTAGAAGTTTAGTGTTGCCGTGAAGCTACCTGTACAGTTACAGCCTGAAGCTGTGTTGCTGATTGTTTCAGCGTATTTATTGTAGATTTTCGACGCTTTTAAAGGTGATTTTGGAACTGTGCTGTAAATAGTGATTCCTGTAAATAAATTGTGCTTTTTATTGTTCTGCATCGTGTTTTCATCAGATACTCTCAAATTCACGAACCCGTATAACGCAACAATATCTTAAAATCCGTTTTGGGTGACCGTTAAAATCTAAAACCTTTAAGATTTTTGGTTGTTGTTGTTCTTTTAACTGACAACAGAGCTAGGAAAGGGGAGACTAAATTATCTATTTAAAATTCCGCCTTAATAACTTTTTTTCTAAGGCTTAGCTTATAAAATTATAAAAAGTTCCAAATTAATTTAATGTAATTTAATGATTTTTGCTGACGGACGAACTTCTTAAGCTCTCTCGTATTACCGAGACTTGATATAGCGATTAGCAACAACGACAACTGCTCTCATTCCTAAGTAGTCGGAGAATGTCTGCAGCTTTCTACCAGGTCCAGAATATGATGCATGTATCGCCAGCTCGCAACTTTTAGTCCTAGTTGTTTGCAGAACTTCAGAGGAAAAATTGCTCTCTTCACTGGCAGGATTTAATATTACTCACGAGTCCTGGCATAATTTTTTTAAAATTTTTCTTCCTTCATTTCTCCAAATTTGGATCTTTGTTTAGGATTCCGCGCTCATGATGTTCCTACTGGGACTTCGTTACGGTGCTAGTAATAGAGTATAAAATTATGCTCTAGAACCAACGTAACTACAGAGTATCTAATTGTTACAGCGACCATACTTTTACAGTGACCGGTGAAAAATTTCCCCAACTGTTGAGAGCATATTTGCGAGCATACGGTTTAGTAATAGATTGAATGCACACAGAACCGACGATACCTTGATCAAAATTATCTTACCGTAAGAAACACTTCACAATCCTGCAGCTTTCCATCAAAATACTCATACAGCTCTTCTCAGCATGCAGTAGACATGAATCAGTAGTTACCATTTCAGACTATTAAGAATGTTAAACACAACACACTGCAAAGGGTCTCTAAAGAGAGAAGGTAGCACGGAGATTTCTCAATACTCTGAAGTCGCCTGTGAAGTAAAAATGAAGAACTCATGCTGTCTCATCTCTTATACAGCTTTCCCTCGGCCACCGAGGAGTTTTCGGTACCTTCCATCGCTCGAAATTACTGGAATATACTGTTAAAGTTACATCTAAGGGCCAGATACTGTTACTGTTGCATACAGGCGTCAATTACAGTAAGTACCTCATTTACACAAAATAGGATCAAAATATCACCAAATGGTCCCCAAATTTGAAAACCTTTGCCGATTTCTAGCTGATTTTGGCGACAAAAATTAATTACCTAAATCATCGCCAACTTGGCGATATCTCGCCAATTTAGCGAAATAGCCATTTATTTACCTCAATTTTTAATAACCCCTGGAATAATATTTTTCCATCAGAGGTTTGGTGTCTTCAGATGTTTCGTGTTACATTATCCAAAAGGTACTACAATTTCACATATAATTTGACTGAAGTTGTTTACATATGTACAAAATTCTTAAGAGCATATTAAAGCAAGTTTTATTTTACCGACCGCTGGATATAATATTCATTTTAGTACGTGAATGATTGTTATAAAAACCGCCAACCGGGCTTCATGAAACCCAAAAGTATTTTTTCTATTTTCTATTTATCGAGGATATTCGAGGAAAATGATTAACAACAATTTTGTACAACAAACAACCGCCACATTCTCGCTAATAAACGATGCTGTGTAATATCGACTATCACATTTAGAATATACATTATGATTTCGATAAAAGCATTCTTTTCCTTAACTAGATGATTCTTGTGTATTTTTTCTTTATCCCATGAATTAAAAAAGCAAATTCACTAATTTCAATAAGCCCAAACTCAAGGGAACAGAATATGTATCGAATACTCGAAAATTTAGCTTGTTGAGGAAAGTTTACATAAATATCGAATTTTACATTTCGACACACACAATTTCTAAGTTCGAGTAATTCAAGTGCTACTATATTAATGAAAAATTTACTAGCATGCATTTACGTAATGGAAATATAATTATTAGGGATATTGTCTAATCGTTAATTTATTCAGGACTATATTCAATGTTGTTCTGTTCTGTTTGGCATTATGATGTAACGTCATCTATCAACGAAATTAAAAAAATATCCTTTTTTTTAAGAAAAAAGAAAAGGGGGAAAGAGGAGAAACTTTTTACAGTTCATTCATATATAGTCATTATTTCTATATATCCATTTGTTTATATTTTTTTAAATATCTATATATGTACACTGCGCAAAAAAAAGGGGGGTAGGACTGTTTTATATCTCCTATTCTACTGGGTCGATTGACAAAATTCAACTTGCGGTTTTCATGTCTCGAAAGCGCGACTTGGGATATATTTTAAATTTATATATAGCATTGTTCTAACATAGGTATTTTGACACAAAATCGGACTTTTTCTGAAACAACAAACCAATATTTCTTTTCTACGATTCAAAATGACAAAGTGCAAGTTTTGTAAAAATCGCACGAGTAGTTTTTGAAAAATTAGCTCTCACAATTTTAGTTCCTCCATGTTAATTGGATTCGGTATATTTTTATTAATATCTATTTTTTTATTAAACTTATTTAATTCTTACCTTCACATTTCGAAATTTAGGTTTATTCCAAATAAAATTCGCTCATTTTTTAGGATTTATTTTTTAAATTTGTATTTTTAAATAATTTTCATAAATTTTTCAAAAAACAAATTGAATTGTAACCTATAAAAATTTTTTCATCAGTTTCTTTTATTCATATGTCTGAATACCCCTGAACGTTTTATGGCGATTGTGGTCGGTAGGTTCGACCGTTTCCTTTACTGTACTGCCATTTTTATATCTGCGTTCTCTTCTCGAAGAACTTCTCAAAGCTAAATTATTTACCTTGTAGATTGGCATTATGAATCGATTAATAGCAGACAGATTAATAATGTTAAGACCTATACTGAACTCAATGAACGACAACTGACTTTTAAATCTCAAATAGAAGCACATGCTAAAAGATGTCGTTTACAATGAAATTTGTGAAGCTGAGCATTTTTTGGATTGAATCGGCTGATTAATTTTATTATTTGAGTTTGCTATTAATCACGAAAAGTTACATCGCAGAATCAAAAAAACGAGACCATCATTTTCGGTAAATTAACTGCCGAATTTTTGCGGAAGGCATACAGCATTTTTAATCTTTTAAAGGTTTTTACTGCAATCAACGATTCCTGAAATAGCCTTTTATTGGCCGCAGGCTATAAATGGTAACTCTCAACAAGACTATATCTTCTGCAGCGGAAGCAAAGAGTAGACAGCAGGTAGTCAAACAGAAACTATTTCAGCAATAAAAAAATTTATTCAACAGTATTATAATTAACTTAATGCGCAGGATTCTTTTCAAATAAAACTTTTAAGATTTTAGCTAAGCTGTGTTTCTCTAATAGAGTGAAGTGGAGCAGGTAACCACATACAGACCGAAGTAAGACTGAGATGTTCTTTGAATGCAGTCCTGAGCCGATCGGATGCTGACTTTTTACTTCCTTGTACAAAGCAAAAAGGAAGTATTGTAATCGCGAAAAATTTCTGGTATCATATTTCAACGAAAATATATATTTTGACCGCTATCGAATGTAATTTAACGATAGTTTTGAGTGACATTCGTACATAAGAACAGAATAAACGACACTTCCCCCCAAAAAATTGTAAAACTGATTTAAAATGGATTCTGAAGAGACTTTTTCTGACGTCTGTGCGTACGTATGTATGTATGCATCTTGTACAACTCAAAATCGAGTAGCTTTAGAACGTTGAAATTTTGTACATAGGACTGCTATAACATGTATATGTGCCCCTCCTGTTTTGGTTGCAATCGGCAGCACCAAAAGTATATAAATTTATGTGTATATATATATCCACTCTGTTACGCGGCTCAGTGAACTCAGTTTTTTCATTCCTATATGTTGGTAAATTGTGCATTTTTTGCTTTAAACATGATTGAATTATGTGGTATTTCTTTTCCGGTTAAGGTTTTTATGTCTTTAGTAAATCTGCATGCAAGATTTGTAGAATTATCAACAATTTAAAACTTGTTTATATGCGGCTAAGCCTAATCATTTTTCTCATGGTGGGCATATTTGTTTACATTTGAAACTTAGGGCAATATTGGATTTCTTGCCAATCTAGAGAAACTAAGCTTCGCAACAATGAAGATAGCGCCTTCTTTTTATTATTGCGAATTAAATCATGCTTAATCCATTCTCAAATTTATTCGAGGAAATAAGTATTTAAGATTTACTTCGCAATTTTTAATATAGATATTTTGAGGTTTTATGTATTTTTGCCTTGGTGCCAAGTGAGAACTGAATGAATTGAATGAGAAATACTGAATCGTCTGTGAAAACCCTTTTTAGTCCAAAGGGATTTAGTCCCGAAGGACTATTACTTTCGTTTTGCGATTTTGCGTCGATTCACTCTGAATGCCCGTTTCACTTTTCAAATTGTTGCCACTAAATGTTATCGCTCTGCATTAAATTTTAAAAAATGAAAAATCTGCATAAATGTATGCATGTTTCTCGCATTGTGATAAAACCTAGAGCCATCGAATTTTGAATGACGTAATCCTACTGCGAATATGGGCATCTGGAAGCCCTAATTTTGAATTTGAAATTTGCTTTATTATCGATTTTATGTTTTGTAACATTTCAACGAATTTCTGATTAACAAACTAAATGATTTCAAAGCGAGCAATGGCAACACTGTACGGAAAAAGAAAAACATTTTTATCTCCAGCGCACGAGACTTACGGAAATTCTAAAGATATGTTCATTTTAAAATGATTTTGCGATATTGATTTTGAACTGAATTTTATGGTTTGAGTACGTAGTACATGATATTTAATAAAAAAAAGGTAGCACACGAAACGTTAAAAAAACGCGCCTTTGGACGTAATTTAAAATCTGAAATCTTTCAGATTTTTTTTAATCATTTTTTTTTACTTTTTTTTTATAATTTCTTTTATACATCTTTTTAGATTTATTATAGTATTTGAATGGAACATGTGTCAATGATTATCTAATTCTCCAGATGATATACATATTTTTTGTACATTCCGAGTTATAAAATGAATGATATGTAACGCTCTTAAGTGAAGCTAGCGCAAGTGCCACTATGGTAAACAAATATAGTGAATTTTAAAGAGTGCATTTATTCTATTGTGATTTATGAAGTCGATGAAGTAGATTTAATTCAATCCAGTAAGTTTAAATAAAATGCAAAATGCACATAATTTCATATTCCGTACAAGGAAGTCATGTGGTGTACACATCAGTTTTTTTTATTGTAGACCAACCAGGTATGTGGGTTCGAAGAGAGTCATAGGGTAAAATCCTTAAGCAGACTCTATTTGTTGTCCTATCTTTGCTTCTGCAATTTTTTAGCCTCCTTTATTTACCGCGAGAGCGCGCTGACGGTACACATAACAAAGAGTACCCATACATGATTCGCTTGAGTTCTCAGAGAGAGGGAAGTCGTTATGGATAGAAAGAAACGTTTGTGATTCTTCTGTCCAGACTTTTTGCATATTATCTTTCAAACTACTGAGACTGCAAAATTAATTATGTGACAGAGAAAAGGTAAGAAAATGTGTTAGATAATCAATGAAGAGAAAAAAACTAAGAGAAAGTGGAAGCCCATGAAAAAGTGCATGAAATATCAATAAAGTATATTTAAATTACTTTATCTGATAATCTGACTCAAAATTCTTTCGAAAGCAAATGTAATTCTTTAAAGATGCTGGGCAATGTTTAATCTCCTTTCCTTAGTTATCAGTATGAAAAAAGGAGAAACTAAAAACAATAAACAGCTTAATTTATGTAAATATCACTAATAGGATATTCAGTTATATACTTAATTCATTATTTCTACCAACACACGTTATTATGTACTCACAATTTGTTCCGAAATAATTGTATAAATAGTGATTTGTTCATGTTAGTTTCCCTGAACTATAAGTTACAAATTTGGATTTTTAGACTCGTAATTACGCATGCATTTTCCTTGATATTATTGATTCTGTGATGCACAAGAGTTTAATAGATGTTTTACGTTTTAATTCCAGGTAAGAAACTGCTTTTTTCTGCACTGAACATAAGAAAATTACAGTCTTCATTTAAAGAGTAATGTATAAAAAGTTTTTTTTTTGTATTAATGTGTTGTTAAAACTATTTAGAACTTATTAATAGTAGGTTATCTCTGTCTAGAATTACAGAGATTATTCTAGAGCTATGTATTTTTAGGAATTACAAGAAAGCACACCGCATTCATTCATAAAAATTCCGATAAACTTT
>KK114797.1:198985-213258 GCA_000611955.2 Stegodyphus mimosarum
TTTTGGATGCTATTCAAATTGCAGTTGTTCTCTTTTTTGTTGAAATTTCTCTTGTATGTCAGTAAAATGAATCTTGCTGCAATTTGAATTGAAATTTTTAATGCCTGTTTAGATTATGATTTGGAAGATTCGAATAATATAAACGTCGTGAAGAATCCAGTACTTGATTTCAAATTTTTTTCGCAAGATCCCAAGGGTGGAAGATCGACATATTCAAATGTTCTATCCAGGATTTTTCATATCCTGAATACTTTAAATATATAATGCACTTGAAGAAACTAAAATACCGTCAATAAACTTTATTGAAGGCTTCTCTATAACATCGCTTGCAACCACGTATTAATTTGCATTTGTCTTAAACACCTTAGAACTTTTACTCCGATGTTTTTTAACGTACGCATGAATTCTAATCTCTTAATATTTCTGGCTATTAAGGGAACATTATGACTGACATTATAAACGACCTCTGTTGAAAATTGCGCTTTTCAGTTATTTTTGATAAGGCGCTTTTAAATAAAGAAGAGATAGCAGTACTCTAGATAATGAATTCTTAATTCTAGTTCGCAAAATATAAACTCTCGTTAAGCTAATCATGCAGACTTAACAGGGCTCTTGGGAAAGTAACTAAAGGGAGAAGAGGGAAAGGTAAATGTTTTCCGTTTAAGTTTTATAGTTCTTATTAAAGCCAAAGTTCGTCGAGGTATTAATAATTTTTTAAATATTATGACGTTGCCGCAAAAGGAGCTAATCTACAGCCTGGAAAACAAAGTTTCTGAAGAATACTTATAATTCATTATATTCGTAGATTAATACCTAAATTAATACGTGATTAATAGGTGATATATCTTTAAGAAATTGGAAAAGTTGATTATAAAGAACACTTAATAGTTCTTCACAATTTAGCTAGGAAGGTGAAAATAATCATAAGTGTGTTTTCTTAAAGTATCGTATATGCCCATACAGAAAAATATCTGAAACAGGTTTTATATATACCTTATATCTCGATGTATCGTTTCCAAAATAATTTTTTCTTCACGAGTTGTAAATTCCATTTTTGGTTCCCAAATGAAATTCTATATAACGAATATTTATTCCCGCAACTATCGTTTGACCGAAAAATCACTTGTAAATCTCATTCCCGAAATAGCATTTCTCGCAGGAATATTTTCAACCCGTTCTACCTGAGGCAAAATATATCCACCTGAGACGCCTACACAGGAAAGTATATAACAGGCGAATTAGAAGAATGTTGCCAGTGGAAACACCAAGAGTACAGACCGTGATCACGACGGGAAACAAAGGTGTTGGAGACTTCAATGGTAACAACGTATGAAATTCTGGTTACAGCCGAAAACATCGCGGCAAAAACATCGCGGACGAAAACGTCGCGGAGAAAACAATGCAAGGCGAAAATGTCGTGGTACAAAACATCGTGGGAGAAAATAAAGTGTCGCAGTTCTAAAACAGCGTGGTACAAAATATCGTCGTCAAAAATAAAGCGGTTCAAAAACTTTGCAGTTTAAAAACATAGTCGTCGAAAACATCGTGGTAAAAAATAAAGCACATACAAATCATCGCATGGCGATAACATCGCAGACATGCATTTTTGAGGCTTTATTATTGTTAATGGATATTCGAATAATGATTTATGAAAGCAAGGTGGAAAGGAGGATAATTTTTACTTTCATATTTTTATTAACTAATAATTTTTTAAAAAACAAGAAATTTAAACAAAACAGGAAATAATTTTCATTATAAGAGTATTGGATTAACAAAAGGGAAGAAAATCATATCATAATTAGCTTAGCAATTTTTTTACAGGTAAGGTAAGTTCATGCAGTTACTTATCTTTCTTTTTCTATTCTTTTTTAGATTATACTTTTCATGAAAAATTACCAGTAAAACTTTACAAAAAATAATTTATTGATGAGGTTTGTTAGTTAACTATGTCAATTTAAACTTAAGTGCTATAAATTGAGTTAATTTTCTATGCTTAAGTTCCCATTTTACATTTTCAGCAAATATTTATTAGTTAATAAAAATATGAAAGGGAAAATTATCCTTCTTTCCATCTTGCGCTAACAAATTCTTATGCGAGTTTTTACAACAATCATTAATTATAAACAATCATTAAATTAAACAATCATTAAATTTTAGAATTATTAAAGCATGAAAAACTCATGTCTGTGATGTTATCACCATGCGATGATTTGTAGGTACTTTATTTTTTACCACGATATTTTCGACGGCGATGTTTTTAAACTACAAAGTTTTTGAACAGCTTTATTTTCGACGACGATGTTTTGTACCACGACGTTTTCACCTTGTGTTGTTTTCTCTGCGACGTTTATGTCCGCGATGTTATCGGCGGACACCGAAAACCACGTGCTAGGCGTGCGCAATTAAATTTTTTTGTTCTATTTAGCTAAAATTATTATTATTGTCTTAAAACGACAAAGTAATGAATGTGGTAAACAGCTAACTGCTTTGCTCTAATTTTGCCAAGAGCAAAAAAATGATATGAAATGTCTGGTGTATTAATTACGAAAATAATTATGAAAGTTGCTTTGCGTCAAGAAAGTTGCATTTCGTTTACCTTATAATAAATTTAAGGTTTCTTATAATATTTGTACTCTATTACATATATATGTTGGTTATGAGAGCAGTTTTAGAGCAAACTCGCCAACTGGAGACGAACTGCGTCAACTTGTTGCATTGCCGAGCAACTTTGTTGCCTCGTGTAGACGGGTATCTAAAGCACAAAACTCAAAGAGAACTATGTATTTATTATTTACTTTGGTTTCTCTTCGACCTATAAATATGGAAGTATAAAGTAATGCAACGCACACTTCACACGGCCTTTAACGCCATGTTAGCTTTATATCGCTTCGTTTTCGAACGTTGGTAGTTCTTCGCGAGTTGTAATAATTTCATTTCTCTAAGGTTTTCAGGGGTTTAAGAGTAAGTTTTTAGTTTGGGTCTGCAATGAATATGGAAGAGGACGACGACGACGAAGATGAAAATGAGCAAAAGTTCGAGCCGAGATTCAATGACGATGGTGCCGGGATAACACATACAAAGGGTGTGTTCCGAAAACATCGCGGGGGAAAACGTGGCGGAGAAAACAACGCAAGGCGAAAATGTCGTGGTACAAAACATCGTGGAAGAAAAGAAAGCAAAGAGAAAAACTTCATGGTATAAAATATCGTCGATGAAAATAAAGTGGTTCGAAAACTTCGCAGTTTAAAAGTATCGTCGTCGAAAATATCGTGTTAAAAATAAAGTACCTACAAATCATCGTATGACGATAGCATCGAAGACACGTGTTTATCAGGTTTTAAAAGCTGTAAATGCATTTGGCATAATCATTTAGGAGGACAAGAAGGAAAGAGAGATAGTTTTACTTTTATATTTCATATTTTTGAATGAACGAGTAAATTTTTGCTGAAAACATTTTAAGCATTTAATAAATGAAAATGACTAGAAAATTAATGCAACTTATAGTCCTTAATAGAATTTTAAATTTACATAGTTAATCAACAAAGTTCTTTAACAAATTAATCTTTTTTTATAAATTTTTACTGATAATGTTTCATGAAAAATACAGCCTAAAAATGTTTACAAAAAGGAAGATAAATAACTGCATGAGGTTACATCTACGAAAATTGCGTAGTTAATTATGAAATTACTTTCTTTCACGTTTGTTTATATGGTACTATTTTTGAGAAAATTATATTTTGTTTTGTTTCCGTTTTTTCTTAAAGTGTCGTTAGCATTTCGTGTGCTTCCAAATCTTCATGCGAATACTCATTTACAACTTTTAAAACCTGAAAAACGCATGTATGCTATGTTATAATCATGTTATGATTTGTAGGTTCTTTATTTTCTGTCACGATATTTTCGACGACGATGTTCTTAAACTGCGAAGTTTTCCAACCGCTTTGTTTTCGACGGCGATATTTTGTACCACGATGTTTTCTTTTTGCTTTCTTTTCTTCCACGATGTGTTGAACCACGACGTTTTCGCCTTGCGTTATTTTCTCCGCGACGTTTTCGTCCGCGATGTTTACGGTTGTAATCCTTTCAAAGTATTACGAAAAGCTTTCTTCGTTTTTTAGTTATTTTTTTATTATAAACTAATCAAGAATTTAAATTTTTTGCCTAAAAATTACACTGCTTTCCAAAATTTAAGCAAAAATCACAAAAATAGCTATAACTTATCCCAAAATAAGCCAATTCGTATGAAATTTGAATATGTTGTCAAATAAGAGTAGCTGAGTAAAACTGCAGCATGCAAATTAGTGGTGCTGTAGTTGGAGTACATCATCTGCGAGGGGCGTAAAGTTGCATGTTTGAGAATACAGAAAACGCATTCCTACAAATTCCCTTGTACGCAGAGGCCTACAAATTTTGCTGTGATACTGAGATAAGAAATCTGAGATAACCAATTCGTAACAATGACATCTAGGCATAATTTCCCCGAAAAATTGTGATGGAAAGCTGTTAGAGACTGAATGCAGGACAAAGTCAGACAAAAGGAGCCGGATGGCTAAATGTCAGTCTTTCTGAAGTTCATAGACTTTGTAACAATTTCTAACCACAGATTCGGCATCCAGCAGGTTCAGCCAATGACTGCCAACCTCTACGGCCAGCGCCGATGACCGAATTTGTTGTTATGTGCACGAAAGAATACAACCAGAACTCCGACTCAACTCAGATCCTCCCTTGCTGCAGCGACTGGAAGGTTGGTGCTAATTTCAATCGTGTTGAAATAGGTTCACGAAGGAGGTCTGTACGCAAGGCCACCAGCCATTTGCGTGTCGCTTATAACGTCACAGAAGGGAAGGTTTGTGGTGGGGCACTTCAACATGTCCACTGGACGGCTGATCAAAGAGGACTGTTCTCTTTACTGATGAGCACAGGTTTAGCTTCCAAAGCGATAGTAGGAGTCATGTGATTTGGAGAGAAAATGCAGCCATTACCATCACTCAAACCTTCGTGAAAGAGATGCATATGGAATAGGCAGTGTCTGTGTCTGAGGTGGTATCTCTTTGGGTGGATACATAGACCCCCATGTCTTTCCTCGTGGAACGGTGAATGCCGAAGTCTATAGAGATGAAATCTTTGATGCTTCTATGCGTCCTTATGCCGGGGCAATAGAAGGTGATTTCTTGCTACAGGACCACAACGCTAGACCACACGGGGCTCGCATCTTTAGCAGCAAACAATTCAGCTCATGGAGTGTCCAGGGCGATCACCGGATCTGAATCCTATCAAGCACATTTGGTATGCTTTAGGAAATCCTATAGCTGCTCTCAGTCCTACTTCAGACCCGTTACGCTTGCAACTGCTTTGCATAAGCAATGGCTCTCACTTCCTACGGAATTGATAGACCGCATAATTTACACTATGACACATCGCTACATGTGTTATATTGCTTATAGGGGAGATGATGCTCCATATTAAAACGTAATTTTCTTACACCAGACTGACACATCCAATCTGTTCATTTTATACATATACTAATTTCTATAATACCATAACTTACTTTTATACTTTTATGTGTTGTACGCAGTTTCATTAAATTTTACATGCGTAACCTTTTGAGTAATCGTCATTTTTTAAAATTTTTCCTTAATTAATGATAGCTACTGCACGTAATGCACATTACTCAAAATAGGTCTTTTAAATACACTTTTATCGTTCGCTTCATTTTATATTTAACGGTGCATAGTAAATCTGAAGATAAAATTATTGTGCCCTTATTTTGGACGTATTACAAAGCATTAAAATGTGAATAATGGAAAATTTATTTATTTGCTTTGCTTTTGCATTTATGAATCATCCTTCCAACAACACTGAAATCAGCGTTTAAAAACATCGTTACCTGTATGCGTTCTAGAATAGGAAAACATTTTCATGACTCTTTGCCATCATCTTTTTTAATGAAATTACTTCTGACTTTTATCGCGACTTTTTAAAATTTTTTGCTGTTTGTTACCCTGAAGCAAAATGAAAAGTAGTGAAAAACTTTTCTTTCCTTTGTACTTCGAAGCAGCATATGCGTTTACTTCCTTCGTTACCGACTTAAAATTAAACGAGAGGATTTTACGCGAATAATTTAATGTTACAGCAAACCCCTTACAACGCCTTATATTTGCGTTAAATGTTCTTTTCGTGAATTTTATAAACAAATTTCGTTTTATCTCATTCCCTCAACATGTGAGGGAATGCTTACCTGGCGATTTTGTCATTGTGTAATCTTGCGTTTAAAGTGAAACAAGAAGATATCTTAATGTTTAATCTAAACGTGGCACAAAATTAACAGAGGAGCAGAGGAAAAGGTGCAAGAGGTGTACGAAGGTGGATCACATATAAACGAGGCCTTTCCAAATTTGTTATGGAAATGCTGAAAAAACTACATCAATATCACATTTAAAAATAGGTTCCATTAACAACTGTACACTTTTTCCAATCTGTTGGAAGCCTTTTGATTTCAGTTTCGCGATAAGAGGTAGGATGTTTTGTGAAGGTTAATTGCACAAAAATAATAATCTTCATCTCATACAAACATTTTTCCTCATAACGCTTCTTTATGAAGTCCAAACAGATCTGACCTATATGGAGAATATTCCAGTACTGGCTAGTGAAGTTTCTTTCAATTTCTGTTACACAAATCTCTTCGCCGGAACTAAATTTTTACAGCCTTCATGCCCGACTAAATGTATAAAAATAAAAAATAATTCGAAAATTAAAATATCAATTTTATATATGCCCAGTGTGTGCATATAATTTTAAAATCGAATATTTTCATTCGGTTCCAGTGAACGTTCCCAGATCTAATTATAATGATGATTATCATGTCTAAGTCCTTTAAAATACCGTCTCTTTGAAGGAAACATTTTTAAATGGAATGTTTTATTTGAAGCAGCTAATAACAGCTGTTACATATTCAAAAAGTAAAAAATGAAAAAAAAAGTCAAAAACACAACAGTAACTTACTTATGGCATCCATCGCTTCCTTTCCAAATTGAAGTGTCAATAAACTACGCCCAGCCTCTAGAGCTCTAACTATGGTAACATAAAAACACATAAACATTATTAGCCACACCCGTCCTTTAAAGGTTAAGTTATGACCATCATCCAGACCAAGCAGTTATGTTTTTTCGTACAGTCTTGCTCAGACTTTGCTCGCATAAAAATTACAGTATCATGAAATAAGAAATTTTTAGTTTCATGGGTGTAATAATCCAAATCTCTGGAGGAGGATCAAATCCATCAAGATTTGGATTATAGAAGTCTATATTATTATTTTGAATCAATTGCATTCATAAACTTAGAAACAACAGTTAAAATATATTTATATATAGATTTAATATTTGTCTGTACTGTCATTCTTTTAAAGAAATTCACGGGTGGAAATATTGATGTGTGATTTGCTAACTTTGTTGTGATGGAAATGTACTTGCTGCGAGTTCTGTGGGTAAGCAAGCAAACCTCTCCTTTCAGCACAGGATTTAATTTTTTTTCTTTTTGGAGAGTACAAAGAGTAGATTTTGACATGTTCTTTGACATTGTTTAACGTTAATTTCCATTGTTCAAATAAAATAATAATTATAAAGAAAATCTAAAAACTTTTAGATTTTACAATTCGTCCAAAGGGGAGTTTTTTTTAACGCTTTGCGTGCTACCTTTATTTGTTACATATCATATTTTTCTCACCTAAATCATAAAATTCAGTTCAAGAGCAATATCACAAAATAATTTTAAATTGAGCATATCTTTAGAATTTCCAATATACAGTCTCACGCGCTGGAGATAAAAATATTTTTTCTGTACAACGTTGCCGTTGCTCGCTTTGAAATCCTTGAATTTGTTTATCAAGAATTCGTTAAAGGTTTACAAAATATGAGATCGATAATAAAACAAATTCCAGATTTCAAGTTTGGGCTTCCAGATGCCCAGATTCGCAGTAGGATTACGTCATTCAAAATTCGATGGCTCTAGGTACCGTCGTGTTATCACAATGCGAGAAACATGTATACATTTATGCACATTCTTTATTATTTAATATTTTTAAATATAATATAGGGCTGCAATATTTGGTGGCAACAGTTTGAAAAGTTACCCGACATTTAATGTTTCCGGCGCAAAATGCCGAAGAGAAAACATTAGTCCTTCAGGGACAAAGCCCCTTTGGACTAAAACTCTACAACATTTACTTTAAATTCTTAGAATAAAATTTGTAGTTCTCTTTCTTTCTATAATTCCCATATGGTTTTTTTATTACAGTCATTTTGGATAAATACATGATTCTTCAAAGGTCATAAGGCATGTCCATCTCTGAGTCAGGTCTTAAATTCAGCCGGAGCCCAGCGTTGGTTCTAAGTTTCATTTGAAATAGCTGCTAAAAATACCTGCTAAAATCTTGGAGTGTTTTCTCGCCCCCCCCCATGTAAAAGCAATGTTTGTTAGTTTTATCCTTAATAATAATATTTTCTATTTTGATAGGATAATATGTAAAAACGTAACGTAGCACTGCTAGGTGCAAAACATGTAAGAATGATATTATCCATTTTTCATCTAGTAATACCTATTTCATAGTTTTTCACAGCACTTTTACTTACATAGCAAAAAGTTCTCTTCTTACAAAAAGAAGAAGGCGTAAACTTACTTAGATCCAAAACTTGTTTACATGTGTCACTCTGAAAGCAACTTTTAACTTTATCAGAATTATATATATAAAAAATATAGGTTCAAAATAATGCGTTGTTTTCGAACAGTCTTTTGAAACTACTTAAATCTCGAAGATTTTTTTCGAAAGATTATGGTTTCAGTTTCAATGCAATCGCGTGCGCCATAAACAGACATTATTGCAGACGACGAATAATAGCTTTCCCTGTTATTATACAAAAGTACTACGATGAATAAAGAATGAATTACGATCAATATTATTTATATTACAAAACATTAGAAAAATGCTTCGCTGAATAAAATATTCAGCAAATGTTTGAAAGAATTTCATTTGGAATCTTAGAAGTATTTTGCAACAAGTAATTTTTTGCCTTAAATGTGATAACAAATTAGCATTCCGTATAGCTGATAAAGGTGAATTTTAAAATATGTATCTTTTATCTCCTGTATATGTTTACTGGCTGCATTAAAAATAAACATCTGATGTGGACACCCCATGACTCCCTTATATAGCCTATTAAATTAAACATATTTTCTTGCATTTCATTTAAACATATTTCCTCTCGAATTTCATTAGAGATACTTTTCTCATTGAATTCAGTTCTCACTTCGCATCAAAGCAAAAATATATTAAAACTCAAAACATTTCCAATAAAACTGTAAAATAACGAAAAACTTAAAACATAAAATACAGCTAAAAACAGCTTAAAAAACAATTTTAAAATTAAAATTACAGTTTCTACAGAAAAACAAGCAGTTTGGATAATGGACAGGAAAATAAAATTTTCGATGCACAGATTTGAAAGTTATTTTTTGGTTCTACTGTGTAAAAAGGCACTGAAGTTGGTACACCAACTGACTTAATTCATTGTTCCACTAAGAGTGTCAAATATAAACAAATGGTGGCTTCTTCAAGCTTAGCGCCACTTAAACTATGAAATTGTTGATAGTTCTACAACTATTGCATGCAGATTAGTTAAAGGCATAAAAACTTAACGGAACATAGCAACAGCATAATTCAATCACTTTTAAAGCAAAAAATGCATAACTAATAAAAAAACCTGAGCTCACCGAGCAGAGTAACAGAGTGGCCATGTAGGTATTAATATACGTTTGGTGCACTCGATTGCATCGAAAAAGGGGTCTACCTTATAGCAGTCCCATACACAAAATTTCTACATTCTATGGCATCACAAAATTCACAAAATTTCTTCGTACACACTTCGTTCTTCATAAAATCTAGTTCTTCGTACTTCGTTCTTCACAAAATTTCTACGTACTTACGTACATACAGACGTCACAAAAAATCACTTCTGAATTAATTTTAAATCCATTTTACAATCCGTTTTGAAAAAATAAATGTCCTTTAGTCTGTTTGTACGTGCAGATGTCACGCAAAAATATCGTTCAAATGGATTCGAGAGCGGTTGAAATGGATATTTTCGCTGAAATATAGGAGAGACATTAGGTATTTTTTGAAAGCAGGAGAGATCAAAAGTGAGTAATGCCCTTCCCAGTACTCGAAACTGTCGAATACGCGCGGAGAGAGCTGACCACTACACCATGAAGGCATACCAAGAAGGTGGAAGAAATCAATGTGATACACGAAATTTTTCGAGATTACAATACTTCCTTAAAAATGATACTTATAATAAAGTTTGCTGTAACATATTATATCATGTGGTTTGAAAACAATATATTATTTTGACTAAACATATTTTTCTTTGAAAATTGAAAACATCAGCATGTGTTAAGTTGAGCGAAAAAAACCCTCTGAGTTTCAAATCAGTGCTTAATCCTTTCTCCGGAGAAATAGTGTTCGATTTAACTAATTGCTTAGTTCTAATTTGATTTAATTTACTTAAAGGAAATGATTTACTTAAAGAACTTACGTGAAGAAAATTTCCTACTTCAGGACACAATGTAAAAAAAAAGCTTTCTTGCTTTTTTGCATGCCGGTTGTAATTAAAACTTTATCTACAAAAATAAAAATCCTGTTTTCGGCATAAAGAAATAATAATGTAACCTTGAAATAACTTTGCAAGAAAACTGTTTTCTTTATTAAAAAAAATCTTTTAGAAATACCAAATGTAAAATGTGATTTATATCATTCTTCTTCCGGCTCCCAGACATTATTTTTTTGTGCCTACTCATACACGTTTTTCATTCGAAATAACACGCATGACCTTAAAAGATGATTCTTAACTCAATTTCTCTCCAGAACGTAGAGTCCAAAACTTTCCAAAAGGTCTCCTTATTTGTCTTCTTAAAGCTTTTGGCAGCATACCAGAGACTTTGCTATTCAAGTGCTTTGACATGACTATGAATTAACCTCTTGGTCGCTTACGAATTTAATGTCGTAATGAGGAAAAGTTTTGAAAGTATTTTAAAAATGTAGATGATTGTCTGCCCTTTGCGGTCTCTCTCACATCGCCAAGATTTGTCAAAGATCGCTAAACTGAGAATGGTAGAATGAAGTAGCAAAAGAGTTGTTTTTCATGTTTTCCCTACGGTTGACCAAGCCTTGTTCTTTTAATTTTTAGGGAAAGGTTCATTAATTTGCGGAAGCATATTTCTAAATATGTCAAAGTTAATAGCCAAGTTGCCCTCGTGGTTGCATTAATGATGTGGTGGAGAGAGATTTTTATTTTCGCGTTTAGAATTTAATGAAGGTTTGATGAAGTGTACCTTCATTATTCACACCTCACTTAGATAGGCTTTAATTGCCAAAATTTTGACGTTTTTGTATGTAAGTTTTCCTTTGTTAAAGTAAAATAACTCTAATTTTTTAAAATAAAATATGCAAAATGTTTTTAAGTATTTTTTCACATTTGTCGTTGAAAATAAGATAAAATAAAGGCTGCATGTATACAAACGTAATTATAACATATTAAATATTGAAGTCACTCTCAACTTTATTATAGTGAAAATCAGAAGATTGTTTTATAAACATCTTTGAGTAAAGAGAAAAAGGAATTTTACAAGGAAAACTGACATAAATAATTTTGGAACACATTTTGTAAGAAACATCTAACATGAAGGAATGTGAAGTGGACAAATGAAATTTATTTAATTGTATTTACAGTAGATTTCTGTCCACTTTACTAAACCGAATTCAAAAATTGCGTTTCGTACCATTTAATCTTCTGTTTAAAGATAATCAAGATCATAGAAAAGTTACTGAAAACCATCTAACCTGAAATTTAGACATAAAACATAAGAGCGAGAAATAAACATGATATTGTATTATATTTTCTAAACTAATAATTTTGTAATACTTTGTCATTGTTAAATGATATTGCAACAGTAATACATATACTAAAACGTCATTAGTAAATTCATAAATTGCCAAATAAAAGGTTTGGAAACTTAAAATCACAAAACATTAAGTTTGATTAATATTCATATCCAGCTAATGCTTGATGGTAGAATTATAGACTGGAAAATAAACAAATAAGTAAATAAAATTTTAAAAAATCTGAAAGCGTTTCAGATTTCATATTGTGCCTAGAGGGACTTTTTTTTATTTACATACACATACATGTTTCGAGAGCATTTCAGTTACCGCCCTTTTGGTCTAAAATTATTTTAAAGCAGGATATCTTTAGAATTTCAGATAGATAGCCTCGCGCGCTGGAAACAAAAATGTTTTATTTCATATAGTGTTGTCAATGCTCGCTTTAAAATCCTTGAGTTTTTTAATCAAAAATTCATTAAAGTGTTACAAAATATTAAACAGATAATAAAACAAATTCCAGATTCGGGCTTTCACGTGCCCATAGTCGGGTGAAGAACTGCATTATTCAATATTTAATGACTATAGGTGCACTGCGAAAAAAAAGAGGGGATAGTTCTATATCTCTCGTTCAACTAGGCCGATTAACGAAAATTCAAACTGCGTTTTTCATGTTTCAAAAGCGCGACTTAGGATATAAATATATTACATTTATATATAGCATTGTTCTAATGTAGGTATTTTGACACAAAATCGGACTTTTTCTGAAATGACATGCCAATTCATTTTCCATATTTCGATTTTACGACACAAATTATGGATAAATATTAAATTTTGTAATTTTTGGTGAGAAAGTTATGGAGAAATTTAAAAATTTAACTTGGCGCATTTTTTCAGTTTGCGCGAAGAATAATTCACTTGGCGAACCTCTTAATATGTAGCAAACCTATTTTCCTTTCCCTTTTTACAATATTTAGGAGCGAAAAAAAAAGTCACATCGTTTTTACTTTCAAATAATTTTAAGAAAGTGCTAAACCACATCTGATGTCATTATCACTTTCAACAAATATGCCAAATTTCAAAACGGGCCAATATATAAATTCACGTATATCTTCGAAGATTTTGAATAAAAAACTCTAATTTTTTGCAGACGAGCCTTGAAATACTTTAAGATAATGTTAAAAATTTTATAGGTAGTAATACAAAAAGTTTTCCAAAAATTTATAAAAAATATTTTTAAATACTAATTTTAATAAATAAATAAAAAAAATCTGAAATGTTTCATATTTTAAATTACTTCCAAAGGGGCGTTTCTTTAAGGTTTATGTGTAACCTTCGCACTTAAACCATAAAATTCAGTTCAACACCAACATCGCAAAATAATTTTAAAATGAGCATATCTTTAGAATTTTCGTTACACAGTTCCGCCCACTGGAGATAAAAAGGATTTTTTCCCTCTTAGAGTGTTGCTATTGCTCGCTTTTAAATACTTGAGTTTGTTCATCAAAAATTCATTAAAGTTTTAAAAATTTTATGAAATAGATAATAAAACAAATTCCAAATTTGGGTTTCCAGATGCCCATATTCGGCTGAAAAAGTGCGTTATTCAAAACTGGATGGCTCTAGGTACCGATGTTTTATCACAGTGCGAGAAACATGTATACATTTATGCAGATTCTTCATCATTTAATTTGTTTAAATATAATACAGGGCGGTAATATTTGGTGGCAACAGTTTGAAAAGTGATACGGACATTTACAGTGAATCAAGGCAAAACGCGAAAACGAAAACAATAGTCCTTCAGAGACAAAGCCTCTTTGGATTAAAAATAAGTCATAAAAAATGTGTGAATTATATTTGGATTAAGCCTAAATTTTGAATTGTGGAAGAAGGAATCAAGTAAGTTTAATAAAAAGGAAGCGATGGTAGTAAATATATACCAAATTCAATGAACATTACAGGAGCTAAAATTTCGACATCTAATTTTTAAAAATCACTCATGCGATTTTTACAAAGCTTGGCACTTTGGCATAATTTGAGTCGTACATACGATATGTGGGAAAAAGTGGTATGTTATTTCAGAAAAAGTACGATTTTGTGTCAAAATATCTGTGTTAGGACAGTACTATATATAAATCTTATGTATATCCCATGTTGCGCTTTTTAGACATGAAAAGAAAAGTTGAATTTCGTCACTCGGCCCTTTAGAACGGGAGATATCCTTTTATTAAATGACTGAGAAACAATGCGAATAATGAATTTCATGTGATGAATCTACCGTAACGCGAGAACGTAATTAGGATGCATAACCGCATTGCAGCATCAAACAATTTAGAGAACCTAA
>KK114797.1:213272-245737 GCA_000611955.2 Stegodyphus mimosarum
TGAAAATATAAACGATGGTGAACTCACTCATTAATGACGAGAGCGGGATGCCCTCTGGTGAGTAGCCTGAGAAAACTTCAGTAAAGGCCAGGTGATGAACCTGCTAGGTTGTATCAAACTCTTCCTCTGTAAAATTTTAAATTTATATGTTATGTCCATGAGTAACTTAATCCCTGAAATAAATTATTGTTACAGAATAAAGGACTCATTTATGACTCCATGCAACACGACCCACCCTATAAGTGGCGCCCCCCGCTGGGAGCCATTTTGTAAGCGAGGCGCCATAATTCTGTTAGGGTTAACGACTAATTGAAAAACAAGTACTACCTGTACAAAAGAACGCCACTTGAGTTTCAATCATTTTTAATTATGAAACATAATTAAGGATATTACAGTTAAGGACATAAAAGTTATCAAAGATTTAAGGTAATAATATTCAATCATTCAAGTTACAAAATAATTCTCAGGGTAGAACACTATATTTAATTCCTTGCCTCCAACACACCAACTGAAAAGCTGTTGTCTCTTAGGACGTCATCCCCTCCGAGGGCTGCTAAGTGGCCAGTTTGAGAGCTATATGGTGGTTACAGGTCTGTTTCTTGTCATTTCCTTCATCAGAAGCAGTTTAGTGTTGTTAGGTGATGGGTTCGTCTAGCTGAAGCTAGAATGATTGGAATGAGAAGAAAGACAGCTAAGCACTGTTTAAGAACAAAGAAATTAGTTTAAATTCTTCTTTATAGATGAAGAATAATGCAGATTATGAATCAATGAAAACTGATTAACAAAAAATTATTAAAACCATTTAGAGGTAAACTGACTAACAAACCAGTCTGCAGCAGTCTAAGTCTTCTAGCACCATAATTGGAGCAGATTAAGTCTTAAACTAATATCTCCTGGCAGTATCCTATTTATGCATTCCCATTGAAGGAAGTGCATTACTGGAATATCTAGAATATCCTAAAATAATCGATTCTAAGGTCTCTAAAATGTGTTTTATACAATTCCATAATATCGCCCAACTTACGAGATAACTGTCAAGCGTCGTCATGCAGGTGGAGGTTTTCAGTGTATACCTCTAAGTCGCTTCGCAGTTCCAGAGTAGATTAGCCAGAACTATGAATTTTCCAAAATATTAAAAAAAATAATCACGTGCGCAATAAACGTGAACAAATTAAAAATTACATAAAATACGCACTAAATGAATATTATATATAAAAGTGTCCTAAATAAGTGCAGAAAAATGGAAACAGATGTATAACAGTAATACAAAACACATAAAAAATTACACAATAAAATGCGTAAATGCAGATAAATAAAGACAAATATTTGTATACATATAACAGTGTAAACGCTATGTTTGCTTGCATCATCTCCTTTTTTAACTCATATTTAACTGTCTGCGCGCATACCATTTGCAAGTCCTGCTTCTTTTGCACATTAATGACAAAGGGCCTTAAATCTTTGTGTAGTTTACTTCATTACCAAGCCGGAAGTTCTATCTACTTCAGTTCGTCATTAGAAGCACTGAAAACGATTTGAACCGATAGTTCACATTCGTACTCCTATAAATAAACCCTGCTTCTGTGACCCTAAAACATTTTAATCAAAAGTTGAATGGATGCATATGAACCTGAATGGGAGCAATTAGTACAGAACTCAATATTACAAACTGTTACGCGCATCTACGGTAAGTTTTAGAATATATTATACGCAAATATGAGGCTTTTTGTTTTGTTTGCTTGTGTGTTGTGCTTACATGCTTGTTTATTTACGACGTAACTCACAACAAAGTAGCTAACATTGTAGAGACATTAGGATTATTTTCTGAAGCAGGAGACATGAAAACTGTGCAGTGCTCTCGCCGAGACTTGAACCTGGACCTCTCGAATAAGCGTCGAGTGTGCTACTGTTACACCACTAAGGCATGCAGAAAGGGGGGAGAAAATACCTTATAACATTTAATATCGGTGCCGTACTCTTTAGAGGTGGCCATACTCCCTTATTATCTGTAGACTGTTTGTTGTGCAACTTGAAATCGCCAAATGAAAAAATGGTCCAGTTATATGTTGTCTAACTATTCACTTCTTCTGTTCATGAAGATGCTGTTCATCATATTATTATTACCGGATGCGGGCTACTTTTAATTCAGTTAGAAATACAGTGGCTCCCAAAAGTGTTCGTACACTTATGATTTTCACTGAAATAGGCTCTATCCTTTAATTAAAAGTAAACTTTCTGAATAAGATTTTAATAATAAGATCTATAATCTATTCGTAACAAAATTACATGAAATATTTTTTAAATATAGCAAAACTATATTTTTAACAAATTAATAATCAAAAAATGACAAACATTTTATCTCACAAAAAGTCTTCGTACACTTCAAAAAAATCTTGACATATTAGTAAATACTTTCATTTTTCGTTAAATTAATATTTAGTAAAATATCTTTTAGCACCCACAGCAGCTTTTAAACTTCTGAGAATAGATTTTACTAGTTTTTTTGTAATTTCTGTATCACATTCCACAATTCCATCATGACTGTTTTGAGTTTGCTTTCCGTTTTGATGTCGTGTTTTCGTACTCTAACCTCCAGTTCTTTCCAAATGTGTTCTATGGGGTTTAAATCTGGAGAGTGATGTGGTGTTTTGAAAACCTGTGGACAATTATAGGGACACCACAGGTGAACGTTGAGAGCCGTATTCTTAATATCCTTATCATGATTCAAAATAAAGTTGTTTGCAATACCCAAATTTTGGGCTGATAATTTTAAGTTGTCTCTTAAAATATTTAATTAAAGAGAATTATTCATTACGTGATCAATAAATACCAAATTACCTAGTCCTGATGCTGCCACGCACCCCCACACAAGAACACTTCCACCGCCATGGAACAGTTAACTGTTCCAATTAAGTTCTTAGAATGAAGTTCCTCATTTTTTCTTCTTCATACAGTTATTCGACCATCGGAACCAAAAATGTTAAATTTGCTTTCGTCAGCAAATAGGACATTATTCCAGTAAGTTTTAGGTGTATTTATCATTGATTCTGTGAATGAAAGTCTAAGCTTTCTGTTTTTCTCACTAACAAAAACATTTTTACGAACAGTCGCCCATGTAATCCAGCTTCTCCCAGAAATCGTCGAACAGTTTCAGGTGAAATTGAAGCAGAAAACGTTGCATTAAATTCTGCAGAAACTTTTACGACACTCAAACGTGGGTTTTTTACAAATTTTCTAATAATAAATCTCTCATCACGTTTAGTTAACTTTCTCGATCTACCTTTTCTTACTTTGTTTTTAATCCGATTTTCTTCTTTAAAGCGTTTTATCACATACTGCACTGTAGAATGGGATAAATTAACTAATTTAGCGATATTTGGAATTGATTTACCACTACCATGGTGAAAAATTATCAATTTTCGAATGCTGTTTGTAATTTCTTTACGAATGCGACTCATTTTTCAATAATAAATAGAATATTATGAAGTAAACAATAAAAAAATTAAAGCAAACGATTTTTAAATGCCACCACAGTGAAAAAATTAAAAAAAAGCGGCAAACGATCATTCTAATGTTGATTTTATCCAAAAATATTTCAGTGTACGAAGACTTTTGTGAGATAAAATGTTTGTCATTTTTTTATTATTAATTTCTTAAAAATAAAGTTTCGCTATATTTTAAAAATATTTAATGTAATTTTGTTACCAATAGATTATAGATCTTATTATTCAAATCTCATTCAAAAAGTTTAATTTTATTTAACGGATAGAGCCTAATTTCAATGAAAATCATAAGTGTACTAACACTTTTGGTAGCAACTGTATATGCTCACATTCATTTTCTAATGTTATATTTAACTTTTCAGTCTTATATACTACCTGATAAATTACTTGACATACACAGATTATCGCATTTTTTCTGCTTTACAGCAGAAAAAATGCGTTTTATTTTTACTTTCTCACTAACAATGGTAACATGTTAAAAGTAATGCACACGTTCACATGAGGGCTTCGCAAGGGGTAAGAATATGGAAACATCTAACGCTGTTGCTTCTGAAGATCGTTGCGCGTGAGAAGACAGACTGAATGGTAGTGCCGATAGCAAAACCTTGCAAGCTTTATCAGATGACGCAAATAGCTGCGGACAGCAATTAAAAGGGAGATTCATACAGGGAAAAACAAATGAAGATATTTTAACGTTAATTTTGCTATGTATTGTTATTGGAATGCAGTTTTCTTTGAAATAAAAATTCTGATAGTTACCGGTAGTTTATCCATGAATACTTTTAATTTGTTCTGTTCTTACTGTACTGTCATCGAAAATTAAAATCTTCGATAATTTTACAATTTCGATTTACGTACGATAAAATCCGTAAAAAAAAACGAGAAGAAATAGACGAGTAAATTGGTAATCTTAATCCTGAAAATTAATTTTGTTACCAGGATTGGTTCATTAAATTACGGCAAAGCACACGAGCGTTATCAGCCTAATAGGAGGGGCTCCTTAGTGGAGGACTTTATAAGGGAAACTTGTTCGTTTAAATGTTCCCATGAAGAAACTACTAAATCGCCCACGCAGCCAGCCGTTCGTCCCGAACTACCAGTTTCCAGCAACTTTACCACTCGGCCGCTGGTGTGTCTTTTATTAGTAAGAAAACTATTGGTATTTCTACAAATTTAAGTTTAATGCGTTTCAAATTATAAAATAATGTGAAATGTTCTAAATTTAATGAAAGGACAATGGAAAATTTCTCTTTCGAACGAAATTAGTCAAATGAAATTTTGAAGAAGGTTCAAAGGCTTCTATTAAACAGGATAACTCCATCTCTCCGCGTTTTTTAAAATTCTTATACGAGTTTGGAGGGGTTGTATGAGAAATATTTTAAGTTTCTTAATAAGTTATGTTTATTTTTTATTCGCATTTCCCTTTTATTTCCATTGAAAGATTTTACGGCATGTAAATTGGACTATGCGAAGATGATGTTCAGAATGAAGTTTAAACAGAGAGAAATGTTAATTACAACGTAACTGAGTGAGCGATTAATTACTGTTACGAGCACTCATATTAAATTCGCCGCTGGTTACCGTTCCACCCTCTATGTCAAAGGACCTGCTGAGTGTACATTTTAGTAAGAGAAACTTTGAAGTAATTTGCGGTAGTTAGGGCATTCCAAGTGACTGGTTAGGTTAAGAAGCTTTTAGTTTGTTAACAGGATTCGAGTTCAACTGCTTGTAAATCTGCAAGTCGTATTCTGTCTTGCGCTTATACTGATATCTATTTTTTACGCTCATACTGATATTTTAGTGAACGATAACTTTTAGTTAAAACAATACAACCTCAGATATAGATGGTTGGGTACGTTAAATTAAAATTAAATTAATTAAAATGTCGTTATACATTCGACTTTTCTTGATTCAACTATTTGCATTCTGTTTTTTTTTTATGTTTAACACAACAATAAATAGGAGATTCAACGAAAGTCTTTATCTATGTACGTATGTAAATAAGAAAGTCTGTGTGTGTTTGCTTTTCGCTAATAACTCAGTCACTACTACAGCTATCGTCAGCAAACTTTCTACAATTGTTTTTTGGGTCCTGAAAAAGTCGACGTCCACTTTTTTCCAACAAAATGTAGCTAAAATCAGAGATATTGATTAAAAACTCGGAAAAACGATAACTTTCGTCCTCATTTTTCCGAGTGGCAACAGTCTTACAAGCTGCAGATGAAAACCTGCTTTATTTCGAAAGTTGTTGCCACTGCTCGCTTTCAAATCCTAGAGTTTGTCAATAAAAAGCTTTTAAGATTTAAAACGAAATAAAAATAGTATTGCCAAACCTTAAATACATTATTCCCGATTCCAAAAATTTGTGGGAAGCCATTTCGATTGCGTACGACTTTAATCAGCCGAGATATTAATTAAAAACTTCGAAAAAATTAGTTTTCACACTCATTTTTTGGAGTGGCAACAGTCTCTCGGGTTGAAGATAAATCTGCTTTATTTCAAAAAGTCTTCTACTGCTTGCTTTCAACTCGTAGAGTTTGTTAATCAAAAATTTGTAATTTTTACAAAATCTATATATATAAAGAAGAATGTCTGTTTGTGTGTTTATTTGTTTGCGTTATTAATTTCTGATTAATTATGATAATTTTTTTGCTACACTAAATCGATTAAAATTGAATTTAAGTGAAATATTGGATGGAACTTGAGTTTTTACGAACGTTTGATTAGAAAGACGAAAATCATTAAAAACTGCGTCCCATTGTTGCTGATGTAAGAGCGAAATAGTTTATTTAACGATCTCTTATCGAAATTTTTTACGTGAGTTCCATATCGCATCAGACTGAAAAATGTATGGCTATGAATCGTATTTTTTGCATCGTTATTAGAGAAGGATTACAGCGGTATCGTTCTCTGTGTTGTTAGATGCATTACTCTCAATCTAACTTAACTGCCGTCGGGTATTTCCGCTAGTCTTGAATAAAGAGTAAATCTCCACATAATTCCTCGTGCTTGTGCATCTTATGCAGACATGTTTTTAAAAACATTAAAAATATTCTATATCAGTGGCTTCAAGCTGCTGACCCACGAAGCAATTTAACACGGTCTGTGAATATATTTCCCGTAAATTAATTAGCATTATTATGACAAGATCGTAAAAAGAAGTTTAAGATTTTAAGGATTTGGAGTCCAGTTTTACATTAAAAAAATTATCGTGAGTAACGTTTAAGAAAAAGGTACAGTTAGAGCTAATTAATTTACTCTGTAATATAAATCTTATTCAAAGATTCGAAGATACAAATTTTTTTTAAGATTTGATTAGCTTTTATACGTGCTTGCCTAAAAACAATTACCTGAAGTTACGAATTTTGCAATAAGAATAACCCCCTTATTTTGGAATACATTAACATGTGAACAGTTTTTTTCTGATGTTGAAAATTAACAAGAAAAGAACCACATGGCCGAGGAGCATCTATAATTCGCAATGAAGATAGTTTCAAGTAATATTTCTCCAAGATTACAAACTTTATCAAAACGACGAAGGCGATGAGGTGTTGTAATTGAAAGCAATAGCAAGAAGTAAAGACGCTCATAACTATACACTTGAAAATATACGTATTTTTTTGCTTACGTCGAAAAACAATTTGATAAGTCAAAAGAACAGAACAGATTGTCATTTTTTATACTCAAGTTTTCCTCTCTTGGGAGGTTTTCGCAGTTTGCTTATCTTAAGTTTAAGAAAATAAATAAGTTACTTATTGGTTAATTCAATGTATTAGAATTATATAACAAATAAAGTTTGAAAATTCAATATTTAACTTTCAATACCTTTGAATTACAAAGTATATCTAAAACGAAGAATTTAGTCTAAAACAGGAATTTCCTGCAGATACCTAATTTTAGATTTCAGAATGAAAATAAGTAAAAAATGTAAATTTTTTCTTTGGGTCATTATTATTACTATCTATGTTTGTTCAGACACATAATTATTAGCCCAAAGGAGTGTTATCTCAGAAGGGCTATTAATTTCGTTTTGGCATTTTGCGTGTCGATTCACTGTAAATGTCCTTATCACTTTTCAAAACATTGCCATCAAATATTATCGCCCTGTGTTATATTAAAGAAATTAAATAATGAAGAATCTGCATAAATGTAGGTATGTTTCTCGCATTGTGATAAATTAATGGTACCTAGAGCCATCCAAAATTGAGCAACGTAATCTTCCACCAAATATGGACATCTGGAAGTCCTAATTTGGAATTTGTTTTATTATCGAGTTTATATTTTGTAACACTTTAACGAATTTTTGATTAACAAATCCAACGATTTCAAAGAGAGTAATGGAAACACCATGCAGAAAAAAAATATTTTTTATCTTCAGGTGCGAGACTATGTATCGGAATTTCTAAAGATATGCTCATTTAAAAATTATTTTGCGATATTGGTATTGAATTGAATTTTACGGTTTAAGTGCGAAGAACGTGATATTTAATAAATAAAGGTAACGCAGAAAAAGTTAAAAAAAAGCCGCTTTGGTCGTAATGTAAAATCAGAAGGCTTTCAGATTTTTAAAAAATATTTTTAAAAAAATTTTAATTTAATCAAAACATTTTATTTTGTTAAACAAGTTTCTAGTCCTTCAGTTACTTTCAAATCGTGTATTTGGCCCGAGTGGGATTCGAGGTTAAGATCACTGCACTATTAGACTATATTTTCAACTATTTCTTTATAAGAATTAATCCCAGATTATAGTTTTCGCAATTTCAACGTTAATGAGACTAAGTCCTATTAGAACTTTTGAAATATTACCACCGTCTTCAATGCTACTCTTTGTTTTACACTTTTAATACCATGCACTTTAGAAGCTTTGAATGTTAAAAGATATCTTTGTTTTGCTAAAACCACTCAGTAAAGTGCTTCGTTGAATTCGAATACTTCGGCAACTAAGCTAATTAAGAAACCTTATACCTTTCCCAAATAAGAACATTTTTCCAATTATCCTTATCAAAAGCAATCTGGAAAATGGAAATGCTATACGAAGCATTTATTTTGCTGTTCAGTAACTGAATATCTATAGTACCTTTCTGATGCTTGTTCATTAAAAGTCTAATTTTAAATTTCATGCTACCGAGAATGTGAAATCTGAATCAACGGCGCACATTTTTATCATAAACATTTAGCTACCGTAAGGATATTGCTAATGAGCACTTTATGCGTATCCAAAATGTATGTTTTTTTGAGGGGTTGAAATATAATACTCCCCGTGCTTGTTTGATACTTGTAACTGATAGAAATTAGTCAGTTATTTATTTATTCAACACTTTGCATTTCTTCTTGATTTTGTTCTTTTTTTCATCTTATGATTTTAGAGTTGAAAATTATTTTATGTGCGGCTAAGTTAAAAATATTTAGAGTTCTTGTTGACATAAATTAGATTTCAGGCTATTAGAATCATTCTTTACGATCATTTGGAGTCTTCATTAGAGTTTGCAAATTACTTTCTGTAAGATTTTTAACAGTTCTTCATTTTTTTACGTATTTTATTTTATTGCCTTTAAATTTTTTTAAGTATCAATTACATATGAATTCTTGTTTAAACTTATAACGTAATAGAAGAGCACAAAAATATAACACTTTTCGCACTTTTTTTGTGTGTAGGGACAATCAAAATCTAATGGAAATCGAATTTCACCCGTTAATAAGCTTCAGGATGCACTAAAAATCCGACTGTTCATTCGCTGATAGCTACATTTTAATCATTTTCATTTTTAATCATTTTTAATCATTTTAATCATTTACGTCGTTTCGACCTAATGTCTGCATAAAACTACTGTATTACAACTACATTAATTTTTCTGAATGCGTTGGCTTTTATAAATTAGACCAGTGGTCGGCAAACTGTCTCTCATGAACTGCGTGTGGCTCTTTAGCTGCTTGAGCTTGCTTGTAAAGCGAATCTATTTCAACTACGTGTGGGCGAGCGGAGTGTCGGTTCTGCGTAGGTTGACGTAGCGCAGACGGACGCACTGTATGCAGTTCGGAGGATTCACACGGGACATCCAGCTCTTTCCGACGACATTATAAAGAATGCGAAGGAAGCTGTCCCGTTCGTTGGAAGCTAATGAATCACTTTCTTCCAAGGAATGGGATACATATCTCTGCACACTTCATGATGATCTCACGAAAAAGCTAGAACGCTTTGTTTCTCAAAGATTGCGGTCATTGCGCATGAATTGAATGTGGTAAAGCCAGTCACATCGTCCATCAGTTGCACTACTGTCAGTGCTTGGCGTGCCGAAAAATCTCATGCGGGTGACAAGAGTACCTAATCGGTGCATTAAGTAACTTGTGCGTTTCATCAGCTGCAGACCTCACAGGCATTTTTGGTATCCATTAATAAACTGTTATAACATTGTGTTGGTGCTTTTAACACAACTTTTTTGTGCTGTTGCTTTGTAAAATGAAAATATTTTTAGGTGCTTACGATTTGATATAGTTACAAAGAAGAAGCAAAGAAAAAGGGAAGTCAAAAACCATGGATATTTAAAGTTGAATAGACCGAAATTTTTGCATTTGTTTAAACCTACAAACCTGAAATGGCCTTCCGACCTGCTTTGTTTTTTAAAAAAGAAACTAGCTCAAAACAAAAAATCAAATTTTGGGAGACACTTTACAAATAAACGCGTGTTATTTGTCAATGAATATTCCGCCAGTTATGCGAGGGAGAAAGCAGTTTTGAAACATCAGAAGAGTCAAGAATAATCAAGTTTTGTGTTTAATTATTAGATGCTGTCTTCCAACAATCTCGTCTTCCAATAACAAGTAGTCGCACGATGTAGTAATTTGCAAGTTATTTAGCAGTTGACTGTTGACTGTCTTATACGCATGACTGTATATTACATTACTGAGTTTTGCTCTATGTATTACATCCGCATTTCTGTATTGAACTAGTGTACTATTTTTATCTTATATGTCACATAATATGTGCACGCACTTTTAATATGCGTATTCATTCTGTTCCTCTGGTATAGCATCACTTCCGAAGGTAGTATGGACGCATAACAGTCTGTAAATATTACATATGTTATATAGTTTATATTCTGTTCTTATAGATGTAATTACTCCTGCTATGTACATTGTACCATGCTTTATTTGTAATACTAGTTACCTATATCAATGCTGTTCTCTAGATAATGGTGGACGTGGTGCTGTACTGATTAACCGCTATGGTAAAGGGACAGTGTCCACGTCCCCCGTCACTTATTACTTCCACCAATCTCAATATTGCAATCGTTATTGCTAGTCAAAAGAATGCTAAGTCAGGCAAACCATACACAGACGGTAAATACATTAAACGTTGTTTTGCAAAGGCATCGGAAAAGCTTTTTCCAGATTTGAAGAGCAAAACAGAAATTCTTAAAAGAGTTGACGGTCAGTGTCTGTTAGACAATGAACGACAGGACAGTCAAAGTACTTATATCATCAAATCGAAGATCTTAAATTGATTTTAGCTGTTGACGAATCTTGTGACAAAAATGACACAGCCCTGGTTTCACTTTATGTTCGATTTTATTTCGTCTGCCTACCGATCCCAAAGAAGAAATTTTAAGATTAATGCCACTGAAAGGTCAAACATATGGCGAAAATATTGCAAATGCTGTCATTGAATGCATGGAAGAATAGAATTCCACTTGATAAAATTGTTCCAGTTTTATCATTTGGAGCAAAAATAAGTTTATGACTGAAGTTAGAAAAGATTTTGTTTTCATTTAGAAGGAAAACATTAATCACCAGGTACTTGTTCACCATTACATCATTCATCAAGAAGTGCTTTGCGCGCAAACATTTCAGAAGAAATTTGCAGTGTTATGAAACTGATCATCTAATTGTCAAGACAATTGTAGCTAAAGCTCTTAATCATCACCAATTTAAAAAAAATTGTTGAAATGCAGAGTGAATACACAGATTTTTCGCTGCATAATAAAGCACACTAGCTTTTAAGAAGAAATGTTTAAAACACCTGCTTTTGAAACGTTCTCTTCTTTATTATAAGAAAATCTGATGTGTATGCCACATGACTTCCTTGTACGGAATATTAAATTATACTCATTTGTTCTTGCATTTCATTAAAAATTATGGATTGAATTAAATCTACTTCGTCGATAGGGCATAAACCGCAGCAGAATAAATGCACTCTTTAAAATTCACTATATTTGTTTATCATGGAGACTAAACAGCATTAGATCTCACTCATTTCATAACTCAGAATGCACAAAAATTATCTATATCATCTGAAGAATTATCTAATATTTGCCACATATTCTATTCAAGCACTACTATAATAAATCTAAAACGATGTATAAAATAAATTAAACAAACAAAGAAAAAGAAACAGTTTTTCACAGACGATTCAGCATTTCTCATTCAATTCATTCAGTTCTCACTTGGCGACAAGGCAAAAATACATAAAAACTCAGAATATCTACATTAAAAACTACGAAGTGAATCAGTCAGTGTCTTAAATACTTATATCTTCGAATAAATTCCAGAATGGATTAAGCATGATTTAATTCTCAATAATAAAAAAAGGCGTTATCTTCGTTGCTGCGAAGCTTAGTTTCTCTAGACTGTCAACAAATCTACTATTCTGCTAAGTTTCAAATGTAAACAAATATGGCTGCTATGCTAAAAATGATTAAGCTTAGCCGCACTTAAACAACTTTTAAATTGCTGATAATTCTACAAATATTGCATGCAGATTTACTAAAGGCATAAAAACATTTCTAAGGTTTTTAGTTTAAACTTACAAAGTTTTATGTTAATTTCTCTTTCCTGTGAACTCTTATTTCAACTTCCCGTTAGAATGAGCGCGCGATTCAGCTTTATGCTAATTTGAGGTGGAGCCAAGTTTTGTATTTAAAGGAACTTCTCGCATTAACCGGAATATAAGAACAACATAATTCAATCATTTTTAGAGCAAAAAAAGCCAATTTTATGAACATATAACAATAAAAAACTGAGCTCACTGAGCTGAGTAATAGAGTGGATGTATATATACATATAGTTATATACTTTTGGTGCGGTCGATTGCAACCAAAATAGGAAGTGCACATCTACATGTTATAGCAGTCCTATTATACAAAATGTCAACGTTCTTAGGCTACTTTTGAATTATGCGAAATACATACACACATGCTTATGTACGTATGTAGAGACGCCACGAAAAAATTTCTTCAGGATCCATTTTAAATCAGTTTTTAAATATTTTTGGGAAAAAATTGTGCTTTATTCTGTCCCTACTTACAGATGTCACGCAGAAACATCGTTAAATTTCATTCGATAGCGGTCGAAATGGATATTTTCGTGGAAATATGATACCCGAAATATTTCACAATCACAATACTTCCTTTTTACTTCGTACAAAGGAAGTAAAAATAAAGCAATTCTTCTCAAGAAGGGTGTTCACTATATTGAACTAACGTTCTATCAGTGTACTAAAAGGTTTTATTTGATCCTAGACGTTTCGTCTGATCTAAATAATCTTGATCGTAAAGGTGAAAGGAAACAATTTTTTTCATGTTGGAAAAAGTCAGTTCATTTGAAAACAAATTATCCCTTTTTGCTGAAGATTTTGAAAGGGAGGCATTAATTCATTTTCCAAACCTGCTGAAACATGGCCAAGAAAATAATCCGCTAATTGACATTTACTATTTCAAAACAACAATTTGAAATATGAGGATAGCTTTTCTACCGAGTCTTCAGGAGTTCTGAAATAGCATAGACATGTTAGCTTTCGCTAAAACCCTATCAATGTTGACGTAACAGAAACGAATGTTTCTCCGTTTAATAAGCATATTGCCATTTTTTAAATGCAATTACTGGAGCTAAAAACAAATGATGATGAAGCTTCAAATATTGAGCGATTTAATGCTAATATGGAAAAAACTGGAGAAACTTTTTTTTTCCAATGGCGGGCACTAGCCATTATAAACATTGGTCACTATTAAGGACAGATGCGGTAGTCACTTTATTATGGAGGCACCTAAACAGGTAGATCATTGCCTGCTATGAAGGGACTGATAATTTATATCAGTCCTGATAATTTATATCAGTATTTACTGATATTTATATTTTATAAATACCGTTCGAACCCAGGCTCTTCGGTATGACAGTCAGTGTTTCGGAGGCAAATGGAAAAACATAAATGTGATTTTTGTTCATAGCAGCCATTGTCCACTATAAAAAACCTGGAGGATAACTTGCAGCAAATGGATAGTATACCTGACTCATGCGAGCATTTAAAAAAACTAGCATTTACTGTTCTTTTATTCTTTGGATTAATAATTGAATTTTAATTTTATATATTTATTTGTTTGTAAATATCTCTTTGGCTCCACTTATTTATGCAAATAATCTTTTTCAAGCATGAACGTTATAAAACGAAAATTGAGAAATCGTTTGATAGCTGAGAATCTAGAATCCTACGTAAAATTAAAAACAATAACATAAACGTGATTTATTGGATTAGCCAAGTGAAAATCGTGACTTGTCCGAACTTCTCGAAGAAAAAGCAAGGTTAATGTTCATATCAAATATGTTAGAACAAGTATTGTGGTAGCATATCTTGGTAAATGCATCCTTTAATCGAACTTTCCACAATGAAAAAAGGACCAAAAATATTACTGTTGAAAATGGCGCAAGAAACATTCACCTTTGGAGAATCATGCTCATGTTCCATTACACTATGTGAATATTCCGCGCCTCCAAACCGTAAATTACGGCGATTAACTTTACCAGAAACGAGAAAAGGAGCCTCATGCGTAAACACAGTCTGTTCGCAAAAGCATCTACCTCCAGCTTATCTTGCAAATTCTCACAACAAACTTTACGTAACGGTTTGTCGGAAGATTTTAACGTTGTACCGTCTAAAAGGTGTATGACAGGAATTGTAGATGTTTCCGTAACACGCCACACCCGTTACATGAAGCACACTGAGTTCAGGACTCGCATGACGTGTCGTAAATGCGTTTCACGATTTTTTCAACCCCTACAGTTTATAGCTAATCGATGAAAGAAAGGAATGACTACGAAATTCTTATAATCTCCTCAAACAAGAGAGTGCTTTTTATTGTGTCCAGATAAGTATTTTTTAACTGCTTTGCCAATAATATTAGGAGCAAAGCCTTTGTCAATAAAGCAACTGTTTTTAAGAAGTTTAATTCTTGATCCAAAGCCGACTTAGTGGAATAAACTTGAAGTGCTCTGAAAGCGAAGATATGAAAAAGGAAGCTGATTTCCGTTTAATCGAATGACATGAATTATTTCGGTTTCACTTCTTAAAGACTTATTTCACAAACTTTTAGTTTGTCTTTGAATTGGAAGGTAGATTTATAACTGTAAGCATTATTTTGTCTGCAACGGAATCAGGATTCCCATTAATGCAGTATTCAGTAATTGAAATATTGGTAATATATCACCATTATGGGTCACTAATTCTCTAATCGGTAATAGATGCTCAAAGGCTGTTTCTGATGAATGCATCTATCTGTGTAACTTAGCTGAATTTTTTTTATGAAACTCTTTCACGGTTTGAATGGCATTAATTATGATTAAGTATTTTTGATATTGAATACATTTTTACTGAATAGTCAAAAATCTTTTCACAAATACCATTTTCCGTTAACAACTTAGCGATGGGGGGGAGAAGTTTCTTTTGCAGTGCGTGGAAGAACGTAATTAGAGAAAAAGTTCACTTCACCGCAAAATAAATTACACAGTAATCAAATATATTTAACGCGACCTGTTTATACTGTTATATCAACTTCTTCGTATTAGCTAATTTATATCTTCATCTGGAGTGCTTTCATATAAACACAATCAGTAGAAAGAGGACAAAATAAAAATTAATATTGGTACTTACGTATTAACTCTACCGCAGCAGAAGTTGCGCTAATGCTCCAATAAAGAGCAATCTTGTTCACACACAGCAATCCTGTTTTTCGCACTCGCACGCAGTTACCTTTTGGATTCCTTGTTGCAGTGCTGTTTCCTGATTTTTGACGCCATTTTTTAGTCCTACGAAAATGCGTATTTGGGATTTGCCAAAAACAGAACAAGATGGAATTTTATTTTTTCAAGAGCGAACTATTTTACCAAAAAAAAAAAAAAAACGAAAATGTACCAATTCCCATGACATGAAACTTTATTCTGGTAAACGTAAGTTTTGGAAATGTAATTTAAGACAGTGTGATCAGCAAGTGGGACTTGGAAAAGACAGCTGGTTTGAGGAAAGCAAAATTCCATTTTGTTCAGTTTTGAGATTCATATACTGCTGGTGCGAGGAGTTGACGTCGATTACATTTTGTGAAAAGCAACTTGGTTTATCGGATAAGACTGTTATAGATCGGAACAATTACATGCGTGAATTATGTGTCTTGGACAACAAACCAAAGAAGAAGGTAGGTGGACTAAATTGCATTGTGGAAATTGATGAAAGTTGTGTACTAAACTTAAAAATAATTCTGGTCGAGTATTACCTGAACTTTGGGTGTTTGGTGGCATATGGAGAGAAACAAAAGATTCATTTGTTGTCACTGTTCCTAATAGAACAGGCTCTACCCTTCTTGATAAAATTATTGAAAACATTGCAGATGGTAGCACAATTTATTCTGACAGTTGGAAAGGTTACCAAACAAATAGAATAGAAATAGAAGGATTCCTACATGCTAAAGTTAATCATGAATACTATTCATTGATCATGATACAGTAGTTCATACACAAACAGTTAAGAGAATGTGGGACATTGCTAAATGGAGGAACAAGAGACGTAAGGAGGCAGCGAGACATCGTTTGAAATCATATTTATCAGAGTTCATATGGCGACAGCATCAAGTGAAAGAAAATACAAACTGTTTCGAATCTATGTTAAATTCTATATCGGCTCATTTTTCACCGAAATCCGATTGACTACTTAATTTTTAAATAAAGTGTTTTGAATTTTGAAAGTGTTTTGATTTTAAATAAAGCGTTTTATTTTATGATTTCTTGCAAAAATTTTAGGTGTAAATTGGCGGCACTGAAAAACCGCCAAATCTGTAGCTGCGGTGGCGTTAATACGTAAGTACGTAAATGTTTAGCAATTTATTATAAACTATATTAAAATTAGAAGTCCAAATTACATTGTTGTGCATCCGAGTTTGACTGCATTTTGTTTTATCTTTGAATAGAAAACGTGTATTAATGAGGAATTAGGCCCACCAGTAGTCGAGCGGTAAAGTCCCTGATCACTGGTAGTTCAGTCCGAGGCTCGAACTCCCTTAACGCTGCTGCCTCAATGGGCGTTTTCGTAGTTTTCCCATGTGTAGCGTGTTAATACAAGCCAGTTTCCCTTAGAAAGTCTTCTATGAAGGCATCCCTCCCTTCCGTGTAGTGCTTTAGAACGAAACACGTAAATAATAATAATAACTCTGAATTATTTCGAGCATTTGTTTATTCGAAACAGACATTTTTTAATATGCTGAATGCAACTTGCGTGCGCTTCTTAAATTCTGTTAATTTATTTTAATCTGTAGAGGCAATTAATTAGAACTGCCAACTTACATTCAACTTAACGAGTTTTATTACCTCAAACCTCAATGAATAATTATATTTTGATAAAAAAATCATAAAAAATTTTAATCGAACAGTAGTACAGAACATTCCTTGATTTCCCAATCAATAAAATTTTTAATTTGTTTACCTTTATACGTTTTTGTTAAATAACTTAAGATTTTAATAAAGTTACTGTAAACTTATAAAAGCTGTGATAATTTTAAAACTTCGTAGCCCGCTTGAAATACTCGTTCATCTCGCTCTAGTTCACTAAATGGCTTGGAATTTTTTAATAAAAAATAATTCTCTAAATCTTTCTTTTATCTAAGAAGAAATGCATTCTTTAATTATCTTATTTTTCTACCTTTGGGCTCGCATACTTTCCGTCTATGATGCTTCTTAAGTCGTGTATAGACTACGTACCTTATTTTTTTTTAACATTCCAGAGATTTTCCTGTAATTCTTAACAACAGTTTTTGTAACTACTGAATTTAAAAACTTAACTCTTGAGAATGCAGCGCAGAAAAAGAAAAGCTTTTGACGCTTGGTCGCTTAAGTTATTCAATAAAAAATTCTGCTGAGATAGAAAAAAAAAGGACATTTGGCGGTCTCGAGTTTTAAGAAAGAATTTCATCAACAAAGTACCGAAAATATTGACGCGCGTGTTTAAAATCTCGTGATTAATTTTTTCCACTTGTGTTGGGCAAAAAGAAGACTTTTTTTCTTGGAATTTTTCTACTGTGTAGCTAATTATGAGACATAATTAATTTCGTTTTATTTTAGTTTAAATTAACATTTTTAAAGAGCAAGATTTTAAAAATAGTTTCTTTTATAATTATTTTTTTTATCCTCTATTGTGCATTTTTTCCTAAGCTATTGCGTATTTTTCATTAAAAAACAACGTATGATGTTTTTGATAATAAAATGATTGTAATATATTTCTCTCTATTTGATTTAGAAATAAAAGGAATGCGTGAGCGTGGTGAATACCTATGATATCTCTGCATTGAAATAATAGGATATGTAACCGTGTCCACAAAGCCATTACCTTGCCTTTATTTTCGTAAACGTTTTTTGCAGGTTTTTGCAACGTTGTTGGCATATATTTCCATTTATAAAAGCGATTTAAGTAATGCAAAGATTCGCCTTTTAGCATTTTTAAATTTAAAGAAATACATTTTGTAAAAATTACTTAAAAAGGCTTTTATATATATTTCCGGTCCCTTTACTTATACTTAGGAAAATGTTTCACGTCTTATAAAAACTAAAGCACAACAAGTATGACTCTTACAATAAAAATCGACCTCGATATTTGACATTAAAATCGGAGATCCTATTCAGAGACTAGAAAAACTGAAGAACGCAATGTTGCATTTGTACGTAACTAAAAATAAAATTCTAGTTTAAAAACAGTTTTCTGAGATTAAGCTATGAGCAATTCTCTGCAGATTATTTTGAAAAATATCGTTCACTATAGTACATTTTTTTTCCAAAATGGAGATCTTATTCACAGAGTCATCTATAACTGGCGTTCTAAAAAACAATGGCAGACTTCAGTATTGTAATATGGCCTACTAGTAAATGAAAGAAGAAAATTTGAAAGCTTTCAGATTTTATATTACACCCAAAGGGGCGTTTTTTTAACTTTTTGTATGTTACCTTTATTTATTAAATATGTTCTTCGCACTTAAGGCATGAAATTTAATTCAACAGCAATGTCGTAAAATGATTTTAAATAAAGCATATCTTTAGAATTTCCAATACACAGTCTCGCGCGCTGAACATAAAACATACTTTTGTTTTCCGAACAATGTTGCCATTGCTCGCTTTGAAATCGTTTAATTTCTTAATCAAAAATTCATAGATGCTTTACAAAATATGAAATAGATAATAAAAGAAATTTCAAATTTGGGCTTCCAGACGCCCACATTGGAGGAGACGTACATTATTCAAAATTGAATGGCTCTAGGTACCGTCTTTTTATCACAATGCGAGAAACATATATACCTTTACGCAAATTCCTCATTATTTAATTTCTTTAAATATAATACAAGGCTGTAATATTTGGTGGAGACAATTTAAAAAGTGATTCGGCGTTTATAGTGAATCAACGC
Source organism: Stegodyphus mimosarum (assembly GCA_000611955.2). Taxonomy (NCBI): domain Eukaryota; kingdom Metazoa; phylum Arthropoda; class Arachnida; order Araneae; family Eresidae; genus Stegodyphus; species Stegodyphus mimosarum. The sequence goes on from KK114797.1 coordinate 232,477, forward strand.
AAAATGCCAAAACGAAATTAATAGCCTTTCTGGGCAAATTGCCCCTTTGGGCTAAAAATCTTTGTAGTTTGATGGATATCTTTGGATGATTACCAGGTTATGATTTTAAAGTAATTAATAAAATTCCGCGTGAATATAAATGAAGTGAATATTTCCGTGTAATTCATTCCGTGAATATTTTTAATCATGATTACTATGATTAAAAATATTCACAATAATTACAACTTTTTTAATCATAAATTACAACTTTTTTAACCATAGTATTATTAATATAATATTAATAATAATACTATGATTAAAAAAGTTGTAATTTACTTCTGCGAAAATTCTTTCAAGATCTAAATCTAATTATAAATTAAAGATTATAAATTAAAGACTAGTAAATCACAAAAGAATATTACTGAGTGCAATTTAAGAGAAAATTCAACCCTCAGTTATTTTTATAAATTTATTGACGACGTTGAAAACACGCCAAGAAATCTCTACTTTTGAAATTAAATACCTCAGTAAATTTTTGTCGTATGAAACTTTACTTTTTATGTTTTATTTTTTGTCTGTTTCTAATAGTGTGTAGGAATGTTTCTTGAACACTGGAGGAACAAATTTAAATTTCGTAATTTTGACAAAAACGATCTCTTCAAATTTGAAAATGCCAAAACATGAATATTTATGTCATTTTAAACATGTTTGTAACTGGAAGTATATGCCTACGAGCAACAGTTTCGAAAATAAAGCATGTGTGAAAACTTTTGTAAACACGGTTTATATAGTATGATAGTCCAAAAACTTAGAAATTAAAAAGAGAAATGAAAAAAAAAATATTTTTACTTCTGTGTTTACCATCTGCTCGTATAATATAAGCACTATTATGTGAGCAAATATTTATCCTTAAGAAGTCAAGATACATAATAATATTAATAGTGAAAAATCTAGTGCATCTTCAGTCATATATAAGTACATAATATTCTAGACCTTTCGTCTTGAACCCGTCGTTTCGCGGAATGAAGGTTTTTCCATACATGTCCTCTAGGAGCTTCACAATCAAAATACGGAATTTTGCATGCTATATAGGCTATACACTTTAATGTGTAAGATAATAATGCCTTTTTTTATTTTAGTTGTTACCTAATGTTTCGTGTGCAAAATTATAATGAAATGCTAATTTCGCTCTTCGTGTTCCATTTAAAATGTAAACAATGTTGATGCATTTTCAATGTTTTTGATGTTTAATTGTCTAAAAGCTCAAACGTTTAATACTCTGACTAGGATAAGAATTATAATGTTATGGTTTTCTTAAATCGAGAAAACTTATATTCTTTTAGATTTCTCGAGACAACAAAATTTGAAGTTTCCTGTTTTGTACAATAATTAAAGATATTTTAAAATTTTATATTATTAATATTTTACAACTTTAAATATAATAATTTAAATTCGAAAAAAATGATACGAACTGGGCCTTTTCCTCCGCATAAACTAATCTAGATCCTACTTATGAATCTGACGACTTCTCTCGCACAGGCGTGAAAGAATACCAGCGCAGAAAAAGGGTGAAAATAGCTCTTTATGAATTTTAACTATGAACAGAAAGGTGCGTACTTCCTGCTTTACAATAACACCGATAATTTGCGGTGGAAACTAAGAATTGTAACACAACAAATCGAAATCTAAAAAGAGTAGCATTGGCCTAGCACTTTAAGTTATGGCTAATCTAGGTTGATTCGACAAAACTAAAAGGCGTGATGATTATTCAAAATGGCCAAGAGGCGTATAAGTCAGAAACGAAACGTGCGCTGGCTAGCGTAAAACAGGCTCTGAATAAACTCCCAGACTGACCCGTTTAAATATTCACTTCCCTTAATTTTAAATTTACATCCTGGCGAGGAAATGCAAGGGGAAGTTGAGGAGTTCAGAAAAGATAAGAAGAATCTGAATAATAGGTTAAATAACTAAGATAAACCCTACAAAATGAGCACGTAATTATTAGGTATTTCTTACTTGATCATAAATATTTTATATATTTGTGTATAATAATTAACTGTGAATTAATACTTCAAAAACAAAAAACTGTTTTTAATAGTTTCAATAATCAGTTTATGAATAATTACTTTTAATTTGTTCATTGCATTTCCGCTATCTTTAAGACTGTATAAGGCTTTCATACTTGCTTCTGTACCAAATTGAACATTAATCCTCATAGTAGCAACTAAGGAGGGCATCTAAACTAGGCACTTCTGCTAGGAGAAGAAACGATTATCAATGAGCTGCTTTCTACCGTCTGCTTAGTATCTTTAATGCGTTTCTTCTTACATAGCACATTAATATGCATTTTTCAAGAGAGCATGTCATGATTCAGAGAAGGAAGACTGAAAGAATAAAACATTGAATTGTTAATTGAATCACCGTAGCGTTCTCTCAGAAGTTTAAACATATATTCTGTATTCAGAAAATTCATGTTAGCAATGAATTTTGTCTTACTTATAGTTTTATGCTAATGATATTTTATAACTTGGGTATTAATTAACTAGGAACAGCGTCAGCAAAAGCATACACATGATTTGACTGATTAATTTGCGTAACAAGATAAATCAATGTGATCCATGGGTAGAAACCTTTTTATATTTTCCTTTTTAATAAGACCTTTAAAAAAATCCGAAATTAAACAGCAATTAAGGCATATATATAATTTGAAGAACTTAAAACAAAAGTTGCGATCCTGTGAGTTCCTTTCTATGCTGTTGCCTCCATGCTTATGTTTTGCTCTTTCACGTCCCCACTAGGCAATCCGCCAAAAGGTCTAAGTTAGCACATTCTAGAATATCTGCTGGACGACGGGCATCATTTAATTTTTCAATGTGAATGGAGTTAATAATACATGCACATAAAAAATAGATGGGTCGCATTCCGCTTTGTGCTGGTATCTGTATTTGACGCATTTTCTGTTTCGTTAAAAATGAGAAAACTTTCACATAGAATTTTATTGAAAACTAAAACATTCTTATTGTTTTAGTTTGCACAGAGGCGGGCACAGGTTGAACCCGGGATGACCATCCCGCAGCACGTGTGCGACAGGGTAGCAAGGATGAGATTTAACAGTGGCACGCAAAGACTTATTGAATTAAAAGATTTGAAATAATAATAATATCGTCTGTATCAACTGCGTGGATAGATACACTCATTAAATACTTTAGAACAAATATAAGAACTCTAGTTTCTTTGCAAGACGTTAATTGTAACCCAACTGAAATCCAAATTCAAATTATTGACCTACAACAGCATACTACACTGAAAAGCAAATGTAAGGAATTTATTTCAACTGCAAGTGATCCAAATTATATTGAATTTTGGAAATTTCTACCAACAAGCAATTTTCCAAATTTACACGATTTGGCTATCAGATGTTGTTGTAGGTTTAGATCAACGTATGTTTGTGAACAAATATTTTCCATTATGAACATAATAAAATCCAAATACCGTTCAAGATTAATCGATATGCACTTAAAGCACCAAATTTTGTTAGCGTCTTCAGGAACGAATCATCATATAGATGACTTAGTAAAAAAAAACTATATAATCAAAAGCCGCATTAGTTAAGTACTGATTGTTTAATTGTTGTTCAAAATTAAATCTTGCAAATTATTCATTTTTATTTTATACATAAGTTAACTGCCTGATTTGTTCATTTTTTTTAAAATGTCCACTACTCAGACTCACATAAAAAATTTTATATTTGCGCAGACATCCCATAATCAGCCTAACATTTTTTCCCCTTTTTATATTTTTAGTATGTTGGAAAAGTTAGAAGTGGAAGGCATAACTTTTGTTTTCCAGATAGTTGTACTCTTCCTAAAACGGTTGGCCACCCTGGCACAATGGTGCCCACCTGCATAGGGTTGGGACTCCTGCTCAAGAGGACTGTCAGTTGAGATAGCAGAGTCCGTGGTCAGAGAGTAGGTTAATATACACATTTATTATCATCATTAGTCAGATTGCGTATTTTTAACAAAGAACTTATTGGGGGTTTATCTATATCAGCGGTAAGAAAATATTACAATAACATTACAACAGTGTTTCTTATACAGACCGTAAAATGAAACATTGCGAATATGGAATGAATAATTGCTGAATTCTAATAACTTCTGCAAAGGGCTTGCTTGTTCTTGATATATAATGCTTGGTGGGAAATAGCAAGTGTCAGTTATAGTTCTGAAAAAAATTAGATAATTCCTTTTCGTGAACCGTTTTGCAGATTGTCCGTGACTTAAACGCTTTCAGAAGAACCAAGAACAAAATGTCTGGAAAAACGTGATATTAATGAGAATAATGCTTCTACTGCAACGCTACACAAGCTGCTGTCTTCTCATCATATCATTTACCTCGTGTACCCTCATTTTTCATAAATGTGATCTTTACGTCTCACTTTTACCGTTTCGGAGAATGACACGAAAATTATACGTCAATTTCCTCTTTTCCACTTAATAACTCCATCCAGATCTGGTCTTGCTTATGGTCCGGATACCAACGACGGATATTAATCTTCTCGATGCAGCAATATAATACGCCTCAACAGATACATCCTATTTCGGAACGATCATAGGCTAATTATTTAATGAGCAGATATCAAAGGATAATTCGGGCATGGCAGAGCATCGATATGCTCGTGGAATAATCGATACGCCCAGGCGTAGTCAGTGTCCTGTTCTGTAGAAAGCGAGCCTTCAAGAATACGATGACGATGTCTTATCGATTAAACACAAATTGTCGATAGGAGGATTTGTCTTGTCACTTGTGAATTCGCGCGTGGTCTTATCGGTAAGGTAGCATGCAAGATTTGGATTTTTCTGGTAAATAACAGAAATCTCTTCAGCTGAAGATCTGAATTTAAATTTCGTAGTTCCAGTCATTGTTATTGTAAGATTAAACAGTTCAATGATATCATATCAAGAATTGAAGGATTAATTAGAATTTGAAAATAGGATTTCCATATTCGTAATTATTGCATCGATTTTCAAATATTTATCTTTAAACAATTTATGTCACTTAGAAATGAATACCAAACGCAAAATGTCTGTAGCAGATCTGTTTAATATTATTGCTATCAATTAAAATTTTCTCTTGAAACGCGTTAATTTCGGATATTGAAACCTTCTTTGTCATAGTAAGACAAATTATTAAGAATAACATTTAAAATATGCTAACCGTTCAAGCGCAGCATGTTTTCGAAATACTTATCTATAATATTATTAGGTAATTATTTTATATATTTTCTGCTCATTAATAGATTGTTCTCAGAAAGGAAATTAGTTCACTTTCCTGAAGCAAGTGGAAAACCGTATATGGGTGCAGGCAGAAGTGGGCGCGGTACCAAAGTTTCACCTTTGGTCTTACATGTATAGTCCTGCCGCACTAACTGTGCAATTCCACCCAGTTTTGAGGAAGGACACCTCCGAAAACACAACCAGCATAAGCACCAACCTTAGGATTTGACAAGTCTCTCAGTGTATTTATCATCTTGATAGATGCCTTCTAATACCTTCTAGTTCTATTCGTGATTACAGCCAGCAGGCAAGTTGGCATTTTTAACAAATCTTCAAAAGGTTACAGAGTCACATATGCATGTAATTTTACAGACATTTTTAAATATAATAATATACATTTCGGTGCTAGGGTGTTCCTTACAGTTGTTTAAGAAGCCGTTAAATCAATATACTCAATTGACCAAAGTATATGCGCTTCAGAAACTATAACGCTCTTGCTGCACACATTGGATGTAGCACGTAATTATCATTTAATGGCATAGTGTAGATGTACATAAAACATAATACTCATAAGTATTAACAAATACATCAATGCTGCTCAGTTATTATTATCATTTATTATTACATGATAAATGCTACTTTTTTAAACATACGTTAAAAATGATGCTACATAAAAAGTACCTTTTCAAGCATACAAATAGTTTAAAATGTAATGTGCTGTTTTGCATATGCAGCTTAGCACAGATGATATTAGAAATAACAATATACACAGCTTTAGTACATTTGCATACACATATGGTTAATAGTTTAATGATAGTAAAGCAGTTAAAAAGTAGTAAACATAAACTGACCATATTAAATTACATTATTTATGATTTTTGATGTACTGCAGTATAATCTAAACGTTACTGTTAGTATTTAATTACTGTATTACTATGACACCTATGAAAACATTAATATTATACGTATTTCAGATCTTAAGTGAACCCAATATATTAAATTTTGCACAAAACACTTATTAGCTACAAATCAAATACAATATGTGCAAAAGAATACGGGTAATTCTAGATACCATGGAAACAAACAAAATCCCAAATGACTAGTGTGATCAACTAAATTTAGTTTACATTTTTATAATATTTTCTCCGGTACTAAAAAAAGGTGACTAGATTCAATATGCATAATTATTCAAATGAGTATAAATATTTCACTCAGAAAGATGCATAGAATATAATATTGCTACTTACTCTAAAGCAAATAACTCAGAGAAAAAAATATACCGATGCAATCCCCTTGATGTATCAAATATGCTACAGATTCCATGTAAACAAACATGTATAAGGAAGTTAGAAAATGCACATTAATAAAACTAAATCCGTTTGTACGGAATAAAAAATTCAGTGTTTATATTAAGTTGACACAATTGCAGTTTTTATAAACATAATTAAGAATATTGTTGCGTTTGTACGGTTTGGTAGATTTGGAGTGATAAACGACAACACTTTATGAAGAATTAAAACACAATTTATTAGACACTGTTACACAGGACAGCTCCAAAAACAAGTTTACAATCGTTGAAAAACTACGACAAACACGCTGAAATAATCAGCAACACAGACTTCAAGATATTAGGCTATAACAGTGAAGACAGATTCACGGCAAAGCACTAGAGTACTGCTCCCGACTCCGTTCGGTCGTTCTCGGAACTCAACGTACTCTCGAGACTCGCCACGTTACAACTCGCGTTTCACTCCATAGCCTCAACGATGCACACTCTAGATGCACCAACTCGACACTAGACTGCTACCCCGCGTACAGGCAGGGTTTACAGAGCTCTTGGCCTGCCTTCGAGAATATTCCGGGCCAAACCGGTAAGAATTCGTTCCAGAATATTCTCCATCCGTCTATGTCATAAAGCCAAATGGGCGATTTCGCGCCAAATATGGCAACCCTTTCTTCCCTTTTTCATTTTCTCGCACCCTAAAACCGCCTTGCGGGGAAGCTATCTTACTGCATCTGGGCATTTCGTCACAATATATTACACAGATACACTAAAATAATACTTACTTAGGACAACAAGTTCCTAAACATAATTTATAAGTAGAGGAAGAGGTACAGTGCGAAAAAAAAGGGACAGTTCTATATCTCCCGTTCTACCGGGCCGATTGACAAAATTCAAATTCCGTTTTTCAAGTCTCGAAAGCGTGACTTAGGATATTAATTAGATTTATATATAGCATTGTTTTAACACATATATTTTGACACAAAATCGAACTTTTTCTGAAATGACATGACAATTTTTTTCCATATTTCTATTGTACGACTCAAATTACGCCAAATTTCCAAGTTTTGTAAAAATCGTACGAGTAGTTTTTAAAAGTTAGCTCTCAAAATCTTAGTTTCTCAATGTTAATTGAATTTGGTATATATTGATCAATATCTCTTTTTTTAATAAACTTATTTGATTCTTCCTTTCCGATTTCGAAATTTAGGTTCATTTCAAATAAAATTCACTCATTTTTTATGATTTATTTTTATAATTTGTATTTTTAAATAATTTTTATAAATTTCTCGAAAACCATTTTGAATTATAACCTGTAAAATATTTACCATCATTTTAAAGTAAACATATTTCTAAGCATAGCTACAAAAAATTTGAGTTTTTTTATTCAAAATTTCCTAAGATAAACGTGAATTTACATATTGGCGCGTTTTGAAATTTGGCATATTTGATATAAGCGATAATAACGCCAAATGTAGTTTAAGCACTTTGCTAAAATTATTTGAAAGTATGAATGATGACTTTTTCCCGCTTCTGTACAATGAAAAAAAAAAGGAAAATAGGTTGTTATAAAGTAAAAGGTTCGACAAGTGAATTATTCTTGGCGCAAACTGAAAAAAAAATTCGCCAGGATAAATTTTTTAATTTCTTCGTAAACTTGTCACCAAATTTTACAAAATTTAATATTCAAGCATAATTTGAGTCATAGAATCGAAATATGGAAAACAATCGGTAGATTTTTTCAGAAAAAGGTGCGATTTTGTGTCAAAATGCCCATATTAAAAGAATGGGTGTGAATAAATCTAATATATATCCCCCGTCGCGCTTACGAGACATGAAAAACCAACCAGCATATATACTGCACAATATTTTATGGTCTGTGATAATTTGATTGTCACAGATTTGCTTTTTAATAAATTTTCAGTCCACATGTGCCAGGAGTTTTCAGACGTGTATGATGAGAATTTCTACAGTGAAACAAGAAATGTTCGAGATTATTTGAATTCACTTATCTGAATGAATACTGTACTTAGGTCCCTACATTAAATTTGTTTAGGTTTTGTAGAAGCTACAACAAAACGAATCTTAATTTCCTTGTACCATCATAAATTTCTGCGAAGTTGGTCTTTCTGGGATCGTTGAGTGCTAGAAAATGTAATGTGGAATGGGAAATAAAAGCAATTATGTAGAATTTAATTCCGGGACATCAGAAGGTGTACAGGAAAAAAAGTTTATTCTGGCCGCTAAATACGGTTTATTTGTGTTATGGAAAAATTACTCAAATGCTGTTTTCTATCATATGAATCGTATTTAGGAATTGTTTATATGTCGTTTGCTGAATTTTGAATAAGCCCTCATTCATTTTTTTAAGTTAACAATCTATCCGCATCATTTGCATACTTTAGCTGTTAAACAGGCCTATATTTTGACGTTGAAAGCAATGAAAAAAATCTGATGTGCAAACCACATGAACTTCTTTGTACGGAATATTAAATTACATGCGTTTCTTCCTGCTACTTAAACTTATTTAATTGAATTACATCTACTTCGTCGATAACGCATAAACTAGAGTAGAATAAATGTGCTGTTTAAAATTTACTATATTCATTTACCATAGCGACACTCTGGCGCTAGGTAACGGGGTTACATCTCATTCACTTTATAACTCAGAATGCACAAAAATTATATCATCTGAAGAAATATTTAATCGGTCCCAAATGTTCTATTCAAAAGCTACAATAAATCTGAAACGATGTATAAAAGAGATTAAATAAATAAAAAAGAAACAGTTTTTCGCTGACGATTCAGTGGCGCTTACCTAATTCGCATGCGCCAATGGTAAACATTCTCCTCTATCCGAGACGTTCTTTAGAGATATAGTATTTCTCATTCAATTAATTCTGTTCTCATTTGGCGTCAAGGAAAAAATACGTAAAACCTCATAATATCTTCATAAAAAATTGGAAAATATAGAAAGATATAAAATACCAAGTACAGTTAAACAATAAAAAAAGGGGGTCAAGAAAAAAAAATTAAAGTTACGTTACGTCCAAAGATTTTTATTACTTTACGTCCAAAGTTATTTAACGATTTCTGTGTTACCTTTATTTATTAAATATCATGTTATTCGCACTTAAACCATAAAATTCAATTCAACAGCAATATCGCAAAATAATTTTTAAATGGGCATATCTTTAGAATTTCCGATACACAGTCTCGCGCGCTGGAGATAAAAATGTTTTTTCTGTAAAGCGTTGCCATTGTTCACTTTGAAATCCTTTAAAAAATTCTTTAAAGATTTATAAAATATGAAATCGATAGTAAAACAAATACCAAATTCCAAATTTGGACTTCCAAATGCCAATATTTAGAAGAGGATTGCGTTATTTAAAAATTTGACGGCTCTATGTACCGTTATTTTATCACAATGGGAGAGACATATATATACACATATGCAGATTCTTCATTATTTAATTTCTTTAAATATAACACAGGGCGATAATATTTAATGGCAACAGTTTGAAAAGTGATACAGACATTTACAGTGGATAAGAATATAGAAAAACATAAAACACCAAACCCAGTTAAAACAAATAAAAAACCAATTTTTCAATTGAAATCACAGTTTTTACGCAAAAACAAGCAATTCGGCCAGCAGGCAAGAAGGCAGATTTTTAGGTTCACAAAAGTGAGTTTAATTTTGGTCTCACCCGGAAAAACAACTGAAGGTGCAGAAATTCAATTCACTATTCTGCTAAGTTTCAAATGTAAACAAATATGGTTACTATGCTAAACAAAAATTAGGCTTAGCTGCACTTAAACAACTTTTAAATTGTTGACAATTCTACAACTATTGCCTGCAGATTAACTAATGGGATAAATAACTTAACCGGAACGTAAGAACAACATAATTCAATCCCTTTTAAAACAAAAAATGCGCAATTCACCAATATATAAGAATAAAAAAACTGAGCTCACACAGCCTAGTAACTTAGTTGGGTGTGTATGCATATGTGATGATTCCGATGAGCATAGAAGGAGAAATTAGCTTTCAGTCGTCGTAGCTGAGTGTGAAGGCTTACAGATGAAGGTTACAAAAACTTGAAGAATTTCCAGTCTTTATTCTCACACATATAAAATCATCTCCATAGATGTTTATCCACTCACAATGAAATCAGATACATTTCTATGATTCAATCCTAATGAAGAATGGTAAATTGCTATTTACATTGATTCTTAGAATTAAAGCGCAGGCACTTTAGACGGGGAAGCAAAGAGAGGAGTTATTAGCAAGGTGGAAGAAAGCAGAAGGGAATGACGTTATTAGCTCTTCAGAGTATTTATACCATAGTAGGTGCGATTCTAGAGACAGCTATGATTGGTTAATATTAGTTTTGCACTTTTCAAGCAGCGTTACGTAACGTCGAAAGATCTCGAATTCAGGAGAGCAGATGAATTAAGGTGATCACCAATTAGTTTCTTAAAGCAACTATCGTATTATTTTATATCTTACACACACACACACACACACACACACACACAACACACACATATATATATATATATACTTTTTCTGCCGCCGATTGTAACCAAAAAGGGAGGTGCAGAACTACGTATTATAGCAGTCCCATATGCAAAATTTCAACGTTCTGAGGCTAATCATGTTTGAGTAATGTGAAATACATACGCATGTGTACGTGCATACAGATGCCACAAAAACATTTCTTCTGAAGCCATTTAAATCAGTTTTGTATATCATTTGGGGGAAAAGAGTCTGTTATTCTGTCCTTACGTACAGATGTCACGCAAAAATATCGTTAAATTGCCTTCGATAGCGGTCAAAACTCATTAAACCTGAAATTATTAGTTTTATGAGCTCCAGGGATTGAAATGTTTTACTTGTATTTGGAAAAATCTGGACCACAATCAAACTTGAATTAAATTTAAGTATATTAAAGAAATGTTTGCCTAATGACCTGATAGTCAATGGCCAGGCATTTGATAAATATTAAAGAAATATATGCCAAATTTAACTGTAATTAAATAAAACATTATTTTAAAATTATACAGCTTTGAATTTTACAATAGCGTTAATTTTGAGTGCATTTTAACTCAGTCTAATGCAGGTCATATATCTTCAATTAGCAAATTTATTACACACCAATTTGTCATAAAAATAAAACTTAAAAATAGTTATTATAAAAATGTAAATATAGAAAAAAAGAAGCAACAATAATGTTTTCGCAAAAGCTTTTAATAAATTTTATTTTCTTGAAGCGAAAGAAGAAGTTGTATGAGAATTTTTAATCATTTTTATTTTAATTTTTCATAAAATGTGCTACAAATGTTGCTCCTTTTATTAACTTTTTATATAGTTTAGTTAGTCGACATTTATCGCCAGAATTATGCAGATTATTTTACATCTTTGGAATAGAGAGTTCTGCTTTCCGATTACTTCGAAATATAATTTTTAAAAATCTTTTTAATTCCTTGTTCGAAGTAAAGGAAGTATTGTAATCACGAAAAATTCCGGGTAGTCCATATTTCGAAGAAAATATCCATTTTGACCACTATCGAATGCAATTTAACGATGCTTTTGCATGACATCTGTACGTAAGGACAGAATAAAGCACTCCTTTTCACCAAACGATTTATGAAAATTATTTAAAATGGATTCAGAAGAGATTATTTCGTGGCGTCTGTACGTAGGAATGTATCTCGCATAACTCAAAAACGAGTAGCCTCAGAACGTTGATATTTTGTATATAGGACTGCTATAGCGTGTAGTTGTGCATCTCCCTTTTTGGTGGCAATTGGATGCATCAAAAGTGTATATGTCGCCCAGATGGTATAGTGGTTAGGGGAGCCTACTACGGTACCGAAGGGCCCGGGTTCGAATCTCGGAGAAGACATGGATGTCTGTAAATGTATAGTGTCGGTGCGGCATGGCGGCACTCTAAATAGCCGAAAGTCCTCTCGTGTGGATTGGTGGGAGAGGAGAGGGGTGGGAGACCCCTGGATTCCCCCAATTTTGAGGGTGCTCTCCCTCAAAATTGATGATGGAAAAATAGAAGACCAACCTCTCTTCGGAGTAGGCTCTGGCAATCATTCTTCCATGAGGTCATGGACACGACAACAACAAAAGTGTATATATATATATATATATATACAGTGTTTTTATTCTTATATGTTGGTAAATTGTGCATTTTTTGCTTTAAAAATAATTGAACTATGTTGTTCTTATTTTGCAGTGAAGGTTTTTATGCCTTAACTGGAATCTCCATGCAATATTTGTAAAATTATCAACAATTTAAAAGTTGTTTAAGTGCGGCCAAGCCTTATTTTTTTTGCCATAGCAGCCATACCTGTTGACATTTCAAACTTAATAAAATAGTGAACTAATTTTTCCTGCATCTTCAGTGTCTTTTTGACGAGTGGGACCAAAAGGAAACCTTTATTTTTGTGCACCGAAAAATCTGCCTTCTTGCCGCATTGCCTGTTTTTGCGTATGAACTGTAATTTTAATTGTAAATGGTTTTTTTTAGTCCAAAGGGATTTAGTCCCGAAGGACTATTACTTTCGTTTTGCGATTTTGCGTCGGAAACACAAAAACGGCGTATCACTTTTCAAATTGTTGCCACTAAATGTTATCGCTCTGCATTATATTTAAAAAAAATGAAAAATCTGCATAAATGTATGCATGTTTTTTTTTTTTTTTTTTTTT
>KK114797.1:245873-267300 GCA_000611955.2 Stegodyphus mimosarum
AATATTCTCTAAAACTTTAACGAATTTTTCATTAACAAACTCAAAGATTTCAAAGCCAGCAATACCAACGTTGTACAGAAAAACATTTTTATCTCCAGCGCGTGAGAGCGTGTACCGAAATTTCTAAAGATATGCTCAATTTAAAATTATTTTGCGATATTGCTGTTGAACTGAATTTTATGGTTTAAGTGCGAAGAATATAGTATTTAACAAATAAAGGTAACACACAGAATGTTAAATAAACGTCCCTTTGCACGTAATTTAAAATCTGAAACATCTCAGATTTTTTTGTTTATTTTTTTAACTGCAATTGGTGTTTTCTGTTTTTCTATATTTTTCAATTTTTGGTGAAAATATTTTGAGTTTATATGTATTTTAGCCTTTCCGCGAAGTGTTAAATTAGAGGAAGTAAGTATTTCGTATTAGTAGCAAATTTTGTAGCCAGTCTGTCTCGAACAGAGGAGAACGTTTACGAGTAGCCCATACGCATTAGGCAAGCGGCGCTGAATCGTCTGCGAAAATTTTTCTTTTTTATCTGTTTAATTTCTTTTATACATCTTTTTAATTTATTACTGTATTTAAATAGAACATTTGGCAACGATTAGATTATTCTTCAGATGATATAATATCTTTGCATTGTGAGTTATAAAATGAATGAGATGTAACGCTGTTAAGTGAACCTATCGCTAGAGTATCCCTACGGTAAATAAATATAGTGAATTTTAAAAAGTTCATTTATTGTATTGTGGGTTTATGCGCTATCCATGAAGTGGATTTAATTTAATTCAATAAGTTTAAATGAAATGCAGGAAAAAATGCGTATAATTTAATATTCCGTACAAGGAAGTCATGAGGTATACAGATCAGCTTTTTTATAGAGCTACCATGTATTTAAAAATGAATTTAGCATCGTTCTATTTTCTAGTAACATGGCAGCTTTAATAGGGAAGAAACTCGCAGAATTAACCATAATGAAATTAAGCGAAGAAGATTAAAAAAAAATATAAAAGATAGAGTTGTTCAGCATTTAATTTAAAGTGTTAAGTAAATTAAGAAGCAGGATACTTTTAATCAAATAGAGAACGTTTCACTTAAAAAGAAGAAATTTGCATTGAAAAATCTTAAATTAAAAGGACCTCAGATTAAGTATAGAACTGTATTTATGAAATTCAAGAATAAAATGTATCTTGAAAAAGTACACATTTATTTAAATTTTATATCTACATGAGCCAGGTTTACAGAATCTTATTACAAATGGTTTCTGGTATTAAAAGCAATAAGACAAAGAGGCATATTTTTACAATTATAAACAAAAAATGTATAAGGTATTTTTCTCGCCTTCTTAGCATATCTTCGTGGTGTAATGGTCAGCACACTCGGCGCGTATTCTAGAGGTCCGTGGTTCGAGTCTCAGAGATGGTATTGCTCATTTTTGACGTCTCTTCTGCTTCCAAAAATTCCTAATGACTCTACAGTTACGCCCGAGCTAAAAAAGGCGGTGGATGATGATTCTCCACCACCAGGATTTGGCGATTGGGTCCCTTAATTCTCAGTAGTTCTTTAAAAGGGGAGTATCTAAGGTATATCTCCCGTCTTCTTAGCATGCCTTTGTAGTGTAATGGTCAACATACTCGGCTAACTATTACACCACGAAGGTATGCTAAGAAGATGTCATGAAGTCCAAAGTTCGAGTTCCAGCAGGGGCATTTCTCCTTTATTACGTCTCCTGCTTCGAAATAACATAATGGCTCTACAAACACGGGGTAGCATGGGGGAAAACGAGATGTCCACAAGTTCTTAAAGTATTCTGGCCCACTCTTGTGTGCAAGTAAATGTTGGACCTGAGAAGAACTCTACAGAAATTGTTGACTGCTGTTAATTTGTGCTTTCCTTGAATCCATCCATTGTAAGTTGGTTCTAAGTTTTATACAAGCGCAGATCAGTTTCTATGTCCCAGATACTAATATTTTTTGATATCTATAACCAGTTGTGTTCTGTTTGGAAGCTCAGTATTATGTGTAAGAAAAATGAATTTCCTTTTAAACAAACAAACTGCAACAACAAATTATGACAACATGGTTTTACTGGTTCTTCTCTGTATCTTTCTGTATCAGTACTCAAGCAAAGTTCTTCCTGCATAAAATGAAGCCCACTCTTTTTCACGAGGGTAGGATTACTGCGGGTTTCTTTCTCACCTCAAGTGAGAATTCGTGATTACTGCACACTGAATCGCGATTCATTAATGAAAACAGTCTGCTTGCAACTGAAGATTACGTTTCCTCAGATTTCAGTGTCTATGCCATATATTATATTTATTGCCTTCAAGAGATGATTATTGATTAAACTAGATATATCACGACATTTAGGTTTGGAGTTATAGTTTATATAAATACCGGTGAATCGTATATATAGGTTCAAAGGATCATGTTCTCAGAGAAAACCCAAATCAAGAGATTTCTGCTGATTCTGTTGACGATGACGACGGGTTATCATTCTTGCTTGGGGTAGTTAGTCAGCTGTGACATTATTCTGCTCCTCTACTATGTCTGTATTCTAGAAAAGATTAAACGTATACTGACAATAAGAACTGCAACTATAGTTCGACCGTCTCAAACGCAACCTTAACTGGCATTCTGCCAAAACACATAGACTGGTCCAAAAGGGACGTTATTCCATGCTGCGACGTAAATGGTCATGTGAAAAATCTTCTCTTCTCCGGAAAGAGAGAATTTATACCCTCGAGAGAAAGAAAGTCCCTATTCTTGCACCCTATTTTCAGAATAATTCGTTCCAAATAGCGCATATTGTCAATGTTCTGTTTGTCCGCTGAGTTACAGAATAGGAAATTGAAAGCAATAATTGAACTGGCTAATGTTGCCATAAGAATGAGCACATTGTTTTCCTTTTCTGTATCTTAGAGTTCCCAGTTACGTTCTGTAATCTTCCGTTATGTTCTCCCTTCTTGGAAGAACGGAGTGTTTACCAGGCATCTATCATAGGATCTTTATTTACGAAAGAAGAGGAAAATTTTAATGACTTTACTTTGAAGGGATTATTTTATTATCAGAAAGAAAGTAGGTAAGTGAGCAGCGTTTTTCATTATTCGAAACAAGTTGCTTAATTTTTGTAATTGAAAATCTCAGTTCTTCAAATCTTGTCCAAGAAAGTCTCTGGGAATGTTCTTGATCACGAAACTAGTAATGGTCTAACAATTTAATAATTAAAACTATACAGACAAATTTTCAAAACGAGAAATATATTTACAATAGAGTTACTAAATCTTAGAGTAAATTTTATTGCAGTATTAGTGAATTTTATTGCAGTATTAGTGCCAATGAAAGTGTGGTTTTCTGCAGTTAGAACTTACTAAGTTTTTCGTATTCAAGTTAACAGTTTAGAGTTGTTAACAAGTTGTTTGTGTTCAGTTTTTACGCTTATGTCAAGTGTTTCAGGATCTTACAGTTTACTACTCATTTCTAAGCTTCATCGGTAATTTTCAACCATATTGTTTCTTGATTTCGTTGAGCAGAATGTGCATCTTGGATGGACACTTCTAACAGCAAACATTCTATCTATCGTTTCCATTCGAAAAACTGCACTCTGAGTTTCAAAGTTAACGTTTATTAGAAATAGAAGACTTAAAAATTGTTGTGTACGTTTTTTCCTCCATGAAACGCCAATTAGGACTCTTTGCACAAAAGAATTTTTATTCGGGATTACAGTTCCTACTTACTTGGGTATAAGCTTCTATACATTTTAATGTTACCACTCCTGAGTTGCCAAAAGAATTGCACACATTTACAAAACTAAAAAATGCACCATTATCCCTACCCGGGGATTTTTATCCAATTTTAAGGGCTCTTTCGGGAAGGTTCTTTCAAGCGCTAGCTTTAAATTAGAATGTCTGTATGCGCGTTGTTAACGTCGCTGCAGAGTACCTTCGCATGCGTTTAGTTCCGAGGGAAAAAAGTGGTAATAATAAAAAAGGATTCCTTCAGGTAAGTTGAGTAGGGAATTATCCGATGTCGTGATCGCGTTGTGTCGGATTGCCGGTTGGGGAACTTTTTATCTCCCCCCTTGTTACTTGTCGCGATTAGGGGTGACATAAGAGGTCCATGTTCTGCATTGTTTCGTTCGTCTGCTGGGTCGTTAAGCTGAGGCAGGTAGATAGAAAAAGCATTCGATTTGAATAATCGATCGCTTCTTTATTTCCCCAGTTGGCAACGTGCTACTTCTAGAGTTACACTTCAGAACAGTGTTATTTTCGGTTTCTAAGCATCGGATTGGATGTTATTAGTGAAAATAGAGTCTAAATTGATTTTGCGGAAGTTCGGAGAAAATTTAAATGTAAAATGAAAGACAAGAGAGGCATTGACGTATGGATTATACTTCTGCTTTAGAAAAAGGATATACATCATTAAAGTACTTGAAAATTTGGTTTTGTGTGAAGCTAATATCTAATAATGTCGTCTGAAGTTCCATTGATGCAGGAAGATGCTTATATGCATAAAATGTGGAAAATAACTTAATGTAACCAACATATAATATTTACAAATAATGTCAAATAGCGCTGTAAATATAATTGAATAAATTTTCCATGGAGCACAAAACCTATCTTTGTGGTTATTTTCTATATATGTTTGCATGTCATTGTTTCAGATAGTGTAAAACATAAGCTGTAGAGTTAGGATTTGCCAGTTTGGATGTTTTCATATTAGTTGGCTTTCCATTTTGATCTCATTTGCTGATGTTGCTGACATTTATGCGAACTTACTAATTTTCTGTATCACAGGGAATCTGAAATGTTTCTAAATTTCTTGACAACGTATTTTAAAGAATGTATAGGATCCTTTAAAACAGTTCACTTTATATAGTTGATAAAAGCTATCCTTTTGCGAAAACAAAACGAAACTTCATTTTGTTTGCACTGGTACCAAACACTGTTCTGTTGATGCTATACTTTCCCGCTGGTGTTGTGCAGAAAACTCACTTAATTATATAAGATGACATAAGAATGAATTTTATTATTATTCTAAATTTGTGCTACATAACGTGTATTTTATTTAATATGCTTCATTTAGATTTGCTTTTGTTTAATTTTAATTAGGGGTTTTGGGTAGTTAAGATTGATACGTATTTTCCACTCGTTACTCGTAAACGCGTTGGAACACACAATGGAATTGGGTGCTTTTCTGCGTAATAAACTTGATTTTATCTTACTTAACTTAAGTTGACCCATTCTTAATTTATATCACTGGAAGCAGAAAAATTAGCTTTTTAATTTAAGATCACTTTCACGATTCTAGGTTTAACAGATTTTAAGATACGGTCAATTATTTAACTGAATTTTACACTTTGCTTTGTGATGAAAATATTGGGGGAAGGGATTGAAAAAGTTGCTCTTTTTAGTTGAATTCTAATGCTTGGCTTACGTGTTAGCGGAATTCCCGTGAGAGTTTCCCGTTGGATCGAGTTTAGGTTTGCCAGTCGGCCTTGAAGGTGTTCGCAAATTTCTTGGCTTTCGTTTGGCGATATTTGAGTTTGTGTTTAGTTCAACACCTCGGAAGAACGACACATTTTACAGGGGTGTATGCGGGGTTATGTAGTACTGGAATTTTCACCCCTTTTAGCGGATCTTGGCGCTTTATGGGCTTCCGCTTTAACAAAAAGCCGTTTCTGGTGTTGTTCTCTTTTTCTGGGCCTGACGTTTTTCGCCGTTTGACTTTGCTCTGCTTTCGAGCCTTGAGCACGTTTTTTGTGCAGTTCTAAGGATGTTCTTTGTATAGAAGTGGGCTTATGGCTCCATTTTTCGCAAACAAGGGTTAAACATTTATCTGCCTCATCGAAGGTAGCTCTTCTTCGTCACGAATTTCAAATTTACGAGTAAACTTCGAGAGCCGACTGCCTTCCATTCAACGGTAAAATGATTATTCTTCGGAAGATGACTTCCTCGGTACTGTAGCCTCCAAGAGCTCCTCCGGCTGTTAGCTACCTGTTGCTGCTCCCGTCCAACTGGATGAGGATCCTGGTGATGGTCTGGGACTTTACGAATAGTTTCCATCTTACCTTTAATTAAGTTCCAACTTGCTGTTCGCCTATGACGTGTGCGCCGTATTTTCGTCTTCTCGGGCCGGGGACACCAACGTGTATCCATGGTTTTCTGTCCAACTTTGTGGCGTTCCAGCTAATCGATGGTGTCATATTTTCTTTCAACTAAAGGACTGGTGTACCGCAAAGTTATCAGATAAGTCATTCATCTTACTTGATTAGTCACATCTTAAACAAAAAAGGCTTACTTCCACGCTGATTTAAAGTAAATTGTAAAACTGAAATAGAATTTGCTCCTATGTTAATATTCTAAATCTTCCTAAAAGGGTGGTTTTGTGGTACTCTGGTAATTCATTTCTAAATGTTAGAAGACCTTATTCTATGAGCTAAAATAAGCTATCAAAATTTAAAGTATTTATTCTCATTGGTAGTATTCTTTTATTCTCTGTGAAATAATAAGAGGGAAATTTTAAGTTGTTTGGAATAGTAGTATTCTTTTATTTTTTTGGCAATAAGATGTAAATTTTAAATTTGTTCTGAATAGTAGAACTCTTGTATTTTCTGTGCAACAATAAGATAAAAAGAGTATAATTTTTAAAAAAAAATTAGCTTTGTTTAAACGGTTTAAATTGCTAAGAGATGAAATAGTTATGTTGGATTAATAGATTAATAGGTAGTTACTTAAATTTTGAAGGTGTTTATTTTATTAAATTACTGAATTGTTAAAACAAATACTTGCTTGTATGTTAGAATTTTCTTATTTTCCCTCCCCGGGGATGAATGATTTTGTTCTATTATTTAATTGATATTGATTCTCTCATAATTTGATCTGTTTGACAAATAAACAGTAAGGTTTTTTTTCTTAAAATTTAATATTGTGTTTGATTATTGTGTTTTTGTTATGTTTAAGTTACATTTTCTAAAATACAGGATCTTAGATTCACTAGCATCAAAGTTCATGGGTTGTTTAGGTTAAAATTCACAACGCAGTGCTAGTTTGGGTAGTAGATCGAGGCAAATTGTTAATTGTTTTGTGGTATTCATCTTCCTAAAAGGACACAACACTATAAACAATGTGTGTTAAGTTACTCTACATTTATAAATATTCATAATGTCCTTACCTCCCAATCGATTTTTTTAAAGCAAGTATTGTTATTAATCGTTATCCTTGAGCTTTTATTTTATACAATTTCCTATCTCCACGTAAATTCGTGAACTATTTCCTTAAGTGAATTTGAAGGGCAAGTTTGTTGCTTTCAGCGGTAAATATTTTTTTAAGAGTGCCCCTGAGCACTCTTAAAGATTACCACTTCCAGTTCCTCCAAGTTACCTGACCTTTTTGGCACAATTGTGTTTGATACACGTTTGTAACATCTTGGGCCATTTTCAGAATACAAGGAAGGATCACATGGTGTTAGATCTGCTTTAAGGCTTAGATGTATGCATAAAGTTCACCTGTCTGTTTATCGATTTGGAACAATCATGCTGTGGATGAACTAGCAAAGTAGATTTTCCAAATGACGTTCCTAGTTAGATGCATGGTCCATACCATTGAAATGGCATATGTGTTGCACACAAACAGCCTATCAGTAACCAAGATCTAAGGTCCAAGGTCAATAACCAAGGTCTCATGTTTGACGGTGCAAAACGATGCATCGAAGAAAGCTACGCAAACGAAGTAAAATAATCAGCAGAAATCTCCAATTCAAGCAGCAATCCCCAATAAATTCAATACTATTCCAGACCTCCACTAGCTGCTGGCAGCAGCAAATGTGTTAGTTTGTTCAAGAAAATACCTCGATAATTCTGAGGCAGTGTTCCAAAATTACATCAAGTAAAATTCCAAAGAATGAAGTAGGTAATAATTTCAGCAAAATCTTGCAATATTCAAGTTTAAAGAATTTTATTTAAAAATAGGGAATAATTTAGCGGAAACTTTGTAAATATTTTAATAATATCCTTCTCGTATAAAAATAAGTCGGCCATTGTGCTACGTATGTTCAGATTTGCAGCGAAATATTTCATCCATACTTTGAATGCGATTTTCTCTTAGATAATTCAAATGCATTTACGAAAACAGTGCACAACGATTCAAACTTCGTAATATATTTATTTTCTCAGACTTCTCTTTCATGCGAATCCACATCCAACGTATTAAAAATGCATCCGAGTACCAAAATATAAATATTTGAATCTTAAAAAATAATAAAAATAAGAATACTACTCTGAAATGCAGCAATTGTTGAAATTACTTGCAAATTTATTCTTTGTGATTCTTAAATCGAAACTAAGAATAAATTTTTAACTCGTTTTACACTTCCAAATGCAGCAAAACTATAAACTAAATAAAGATTTGTTTTACATGTGTACTACTTGATATTCAAATAATAGGATTATTTTGAAACCTACTTTAAATAAGTGTTTCAGCAAATGCTTTTTAAGTGTCGCAAAAGTTGAATATCTTTCAGTTGCTTGCTTAAATTTATCATAAAAATTATTCATCAATTTAGGGGTAGGAATTCTTTTAAAGGAGCAAATGCAGTAGAAACAAGAAAAATTTAACATATAACAAAAATTTAAAGTTACTTTCTTGCTACTTACAGTTTCAGATAAAAAAAAGGAAAAAATTCAAGGCAAACGTGTTTTCTTAATCAGTAGCAAAGCATATTTTGCGAAGTGCAATTCTTTTGGACTGCTTAACAAGGCGCTAGCCATACTAAGCATTTCTTTAGGAAAAATATCAAGAGCTCACCGAAATGCAATATATATATATATATAAAACCGAAAGCTTTTAGATTTTACATTACACCCAGAGCGGTGTTTTTTTAACGTTTCGTGTGTTACCTTTATTTATAAAATATCATGTTCTTTGCATTTTAACCATAAAACTCAATTCGACGGCAATATCGCAAATTAATTTTAAAATGAGCATAGCTTTAGAATTTCCGATACACAGTCTCGCGCGCTGGAGATAAAATTTTTTTTTCGTAAAGTGTTGCCATTGCTCGCTTTGAAATCCTTGAGTTTCTTAATAAAAAATTCGTTAAAGTGTTACAAAATAAAAAATCGATAATAAAACAAATTCCAAATTTGGGCTGAGGATTACGTTATTCACAATC
The DNA here is from genome assembly GCA_000611955.2 of Stegodyphus mimosarum. Classification (NCBI taxonomy): domain Eukaryota; kingdom Metazoa; phylum Arthropoda; class Arachnida; order Araneae; family Eresidae; genus Stegodyphus; species Stegodyphus mimosarum. The sequence continues at coordinate 255,041 of KK114797.1, forward strand.
TGATGGCTCTAGGTACCGTTTTTTCATCTCAATGCGAGAAACATGCATACATTTATGGAGACCCTTTATTACTTAATTTCTTTAAATATAACACAGTACGATAATATTTGGTGGCAACAGTTTAAAAAGTGATACGGACATTTACAGGGAATCGACGCAAAATGCCTAAATGAAATTAATAGCCCTTCTGAGCTAACGCTCCTTTGGGCTAAAAATGTGAATTAGTCCGCCTTGATTCAAAACCTCTGGTATTTAGCAAAATCTGTTAAAGTTAATAATTCTTCCAGTTTCATTTTGTACGTAATATTTCATAAAATGCTTTTCAATTTTATCTTAGCTTACAACAGAAATAAAACGACTGGGATCACTTGTAAATTTCATTCTTTTTACTGGTAGCGAGAAGTCTAATTTACTGTACATATACACCAATTCTATAAATTATTCAAAAATTGCCATCTTGAGCTTTTAAACATTTATCATTACAAATAAAATTTATTTACTTCAAAAGGGGCTTAAGGCCGAGAGGTTGAAAGATACGGATTATTTCCATGTGACTGAAAGGGTTGGCTGCATCGAGCTCTTGTGATTTTCTCCGCATGTAACCTAAATGCCAGTTACCTTATCCTAGAAAATCCTCTATGCAGGGAATCCGTATCTTTAGGCAGATAGTTCTGCTAAACAGGAAAGATACTTTAATAGTCAAGTTATTAGCCTGTTGTATTGTGTGTGTATGTGATAAATATACCTTCAAGCAGATTTCTTCAACGATTTTGATTTATTTTAGATTTTGATCCTTAGTTTTTCTAATAAAATATTAATCTAATAAGCATAAAATGTTGGCTCTCTTCTTCAAAGTATTCATTAAGCATTTTATTAAGTCACGTACCTTGTCTTTTCCTAAACATTCAGTAATTATTTGGGAACATTTTGGAGTAATTTAACAGAAAACAGATTTAAAGTCTGATGAACATCAGAGAATCTGAGAGAACTGGAACATTATACGTAGCTTGGAAGCAGAATCTTGAAATATAGAAATATAAGAAGAAAGGCCTCCATTTAAAATCGATACTACCATAGAATCAACAAACAGCAGCACACCATGAACACGAAAAAATAATCGAAATGAACAAGAATGATAATGAACACTAAACAATTAATGAACATTAGACAATAATGAACACTAGACAATTGAATCTAGGCAACTTAGTTTTCAGTTGTAAAATTAAATTTTTAATAAATGAATAGAATTTTTTATCCAGACTAAAAAAAAATCAAAGAAAACTTAGAGCACCTCTTTGTTAAGCAATTCAATTCTCTTGTTGTGAAATTAGGTCCTTAAAATGGTAAAATTATGCTTCAAAATATAAAGATGACTTAACTTAATGTTTAGGAGCTCCTTTACTCCATCAGTGTAATTCCATATTTTGTAAAATATCGTTAGGGTAGTAGAATTTACTTTTAGTACATAATACGCTTTGAAACATTTGTATGACCTCGTTAAACTTATGCAAATTTGTTTCTAATTGTGTACATGAGACTGATTTTAAGATCAATTGGCGGCCAAATATGTATTGAACATTTTATAAAGTAAAATTTTCGCTTTAAATTTCTTATGTATAAATTTATCTTAAGTTAATATAAGCTATTTAAGTTAGCTTGTTTTAAGAATAAATTAATCTAAATTTTTCGACTTTGTTCTCAGATGCTTATTATTAATGATTTCTTGAAGAAATGCTTTGCTGTTGGTAATCTGTTTTATGCAAATTATGTTTGAGATAAAGCTTATTAGTATCTTTATGATTTAACGTAAATCGCATGCCATTTAAGACCATCAGACAAATCAGATTTTTTAACACTAGCGTTTTATACTTCAAGGTTTTGTTAAGAAAATAAAAGAAATTCCTGGTATTGCCATGCTGAAAAAGATGAATTTTTTTGCTTTCTTAAACTTAAAAAGTAAAAAGAGTTTAACATACGTCCTATTCTTCACAATCTGCTTGCCTACAAATATTTCAAAATTTCGTAATTTGAACTTTTCATTCTTTATTAGAAGATGGTGAAAAAAACTAAACTTTTAGCTTTTAAATCATTTAATTTAAATTTTAGAACCTTCAGCATTCTAATATTTGTTTATGTTCAAATTACTTTCAAATGAAACTTTAATAAAATAATCTTTGATAAATGAAACAATGAATTTCTTTATCTAATGAGTTAGAATGTTATAAAAAATGTGAAACTTTTATTTTGTTATAAAAATACTTATCGTTACGCAGCCAGTCTTCGTCTGGCTTTTAAATGTACCGCAAAAGGGCTAAACATTAAATTTAAAAACTGCACAGAATTTTACTCTGCAGAACAACTTAATTAAAAACAAACAAACAAGAAAAACCCACAAATTTCAATTAAAATATATTACATATAAGAAAAATTACAATAAAATAAGCAATATCCCTTAATACAAATATTAATTATCCTAATAAGTAAATTAACCAACTTCCTGTTGCCTTCTCTCGACAAATGTCCAGTATCCAGGAGAAATATTAAATTTAAAAACTGCACAGAATTATAACCTTCATTTTTCTGAGTGGCAACAGTGCTGATATCAGCAACAACGGCAACAGCGATACATCTGCAACAACGGCTGCGTGCCATTGTTGCTGATATAACAAGAGAAAATTATAGATTTGATGCAATTTCATCAGAAAACATAAAATAAAAAAAACTCATTTGAATTTTGAAGAAATCGCTTCGAACTGCATTGGTTCTTGTCTAGATGCACCGTTACCATACTTCGTAGCCCTGGGTCTTTTAGCTTACGCGCAGCACGAACGAAAGACACGCATACACACACAGACAGATAGACTCTTCCTTTTATATATATATATATAACTAATTTCACTTTTAAAAATACTTTTATTACCAGCAGAGTGGGGCCACTGCTGTATGGAAATTTAGGAAATTCGAAATGTCAGCTTTTAGACCAAATAAATAAACAGAATGAAAAATGATTTAAGTTCTTTCTCTCCTTGGATTCTTAAGGAAATATTAATCATTTTGAATTAGAATATTTTTGTTTCAAATCAGAAATGGTAACTGTTTCAAAACTGAAGTATCGGAAACTGTGTAATGCAAAGACCTTTCACTGTGGTCTCTATGCAGCTTTGCACGAAACGTTGTGTTTGAAATAATATATTTATCATGATAATGCATAAAATTGAAACATAATGAATTAGATTACCTTGAAGCTTTCCGTGTATTTATTTATATACACTATGTGCACATGACTATGTCATACACTGTGTCTCCTAAGGTCTCTTTATTTCGTAACTCTTGCTGGTAAGTATACACTCACCGTTACAAAAATGTTTTAAACGATGCAAATATTCGTAAAGCGATTAATTTACGAAGTCTACATTTTTATACGAGCAAATCTGCAAAAGAAAAAACGTGTTAGCTACATTTTCTGAAAACCTTGGTATAGCGTGGGCGTATGAATCGATGGAAAGACACCATATAACCTTTTTTTTTACATTTTAATATATTTCAATGATATAAAGGTTGTGTCAACACAAGTATATACCCAATTAAACTTTCAGCTTTCATTATGTGAAAAAGGGCTTTCCTATAGCATGTTACTTTAGAACAGATAAAGGCCGTTTTTGCCCTCCCCTTATTCATATTTTATAACCATGGTAAAGATTGCTACCGAGAAAGTTCGAGCTCTCTAATTTAATAAAATCTCCTATATACGATGAAAACGACACACGTTAGGGTCGTGCATGCGGGGAGCGTTGCTACGATATTAGAAGTGCATATTTTAAAATAATAGGCTATAAAGCAGGTGGCTCAATAAAGCTGTAGGGTAGTTTCTTTCGCAGAGAGTTTGATCAGTTACGAAAAATGTTAAAAAAATGAATTGCTATTTTTACAGAGAAACTTTCAATGCTTTTGAGATTTCTTGTGCTCAATATTTGCAGGACACCACAAAGCAATTGATACTGTTTAGCAGGAGGATAATTACAAAATTCAAAGTGTATACAAACCAATATACAAAACAATATGGGAAAAGCATGATGGAGCATTACCTTCACAAGATCTTATTAACTAAACTACTTTGTGAATCTCATTATAAATGCATGGGACCACTTTGAACGCACAGTAAAATCTAAAATTCAATATTCAAGGAATCTCGAAGAATCTCATTGTTTATTTCACAATTTATTGAAATTCCTTTCTAAGAATACACTAAAAATAGTTTAAAAAGAAAAACAAAAATTGAAAGCTTTCAGATTTTATATTGCGGCCAAAATGGAGTTATTTTAACACTTTGTTTGTTACCTTTATTTATTAATTATCATGTTCTTCTCACTTAAACCACATGAAATTCAATTCAACTATCACAAATCATTTAAAAACAGCATATTTTTAGAATTTCTTACAGTCTTTTGCGCTGAAGATAAAAATGTTTTTTTTGTCATTACAGTATTGCCATTGCTGTTTCTTAGACAGAAATTCGTTAAATATTTACTAAATGTGAAATAGATAATAAAGCAAATTCGAAATTCAAAATCCGGGCTTACAGGTGCCCATGTTCGGGAGGAAGTTTACATTATTCAAAATTTGACGGGTCTAAGTACCGTCGTTTTTTCCCAATGCGAAAACAATACCTACATTCATGCATATTCTCCTTCGTTAATTTCCTTTAAAATAATAAAGGGCAATAATATTTGGTGATTCAACGCAAATCCGCGTTTCGAGACTAATAGCCCTTCTGAGATAACGCTTGTTTGGGCTAATTATTCAAATTATTTAAATAATTTTGCTCACTTTATCTCATTGATAATTATTACCGCAGTTTCCTCACATGATGATCCAATTGAGGATTAAAGGATAATTTATAGAGATATCTCATTTTTCTCCCTTTGTCTGTACACGACATATTGTAACTTTGAAAACTTTTGAGTTTCATGGTATTTAAATGAAATTCGGAATTTTTAACCTATACTTTAAACATTTTAACTTAAAGTATACCTTTACTTTGTTCTCCAGATTTTACAGAACACTCCAAAATCTAAGTTAAACATAATTTGGGAGTTCCCTTTTATATTAAAGAACTGAAGATAAGCTAAATGAGATCGATTTTTCTCTTATCACTGAAATTTATTTTTATAACTTAGCTCGAACTAATGATTCGCTTGATGAAGATAACAAAATTTCTTTAATTAGTGTCAAAATCAGTTTATTAATTAACGCTGAGCTTAGAAATAATTCGTTTAAAATTCCATAAAAATCCTCCCTCAATAGCTTCTCGAAAGTTTCATGCTTATTTAAAATCCCTTGTGTAATCATTAACGTTTTACATGAAATAAAACAAAATCGTCCACTTAATCTCTTTTAGAGAAGAGCAGATTTTCCGATGAGTAAAAATTCTTTTTATGCCCATTACCAACTGAACAGGAAAACTGCCGATCACTGTGTCCGTGACGGTCGTCATTAAGCCTAATAATATTCTATCGATTTTTACAAATCCGATCTCAAATGATATTTTATTTTTTCCCCCTCTAATTGTCCTTTGCGTTAGACAACTTTCACTTTTTTGTTCGTTCTTCAACATTTTTCCTTTGTCTTCAGTTCCACAATAACTTATTTGAATATTGATTCGTATTTCTGGAGCTATGTTTACGAATTTGCATTTATCAGAACATTTGCGGGTGGCAGAATTCTTCTTGAGCTCTGGCCGGAATAAATTATTAGAATATCGATTTCTCGTGTTCGATGAGTGAGAGGTGGCAACAAAAGGGGTGCGCCAAAACTGGCACGAAACACGGCTGCTACGTAATTCCCACTTGGGAAAATTTCGAACGTCAGTACCCTGTTATTTAAAAAATAATAACAAAATAAACAAAAAAAAAGGGAATTATTCTAAGACTGCTTTTTTTCCCTCTCATTTTTGCTCGTCATTTATGTCAAGAAATGTTGCAAGGGTATTATATAGAGAAGCATGATATTTCTGGGAAAGAAATCAATTCCTTAGCATACAGACGTATGTTCTGATTGATAAAAAATTCAGTACATTGATTTGACGATAGAGATTTGTTGATTTTGGTTTCGTATTACGTTCAATAATTGTATAGTGTATTAATTATTTTATAACCCTAGATATAAGAAAGATTTATTATTTCTCTTTTAGTTATTATTGTTTTTATTTCACATACTTCTTTTCAGTTTAAGAATGCATTTATTAATTATAAATAAATAGTATGGATTTGGGGAGTAAACCGCAATTGTGTAAGAGTGGATAATTCATAGTAATATTAAAAAATAAGACATAATTCAACCTTAGGTTGGTTTTTTTACTATAATAAAATAATGTAGAATCTATATATATGTTCCAGTCATAACAGAGAACACCTCGAGCCATGACATTTTCAACACACACTGTTTTCCTTACGGGCATGGGCACACCCAAGCTTGCATTTCGAATTTGTTTTTAATTTATTTCATATTGCATGGGAATGTAATGATATTTGCATTAAAAAATTCAGTGGAAAATACATTTAAAAACAGCAAAGCCATCGTTGTTGTTAAAGATCTTGTTGCGCGTGTACATGTTCGTAATAGACTGAATGCATACAGAACCGATGATAGCTTGATAAAAATTACTTTACCAAATGAAACGCTTTACAGTTCTGTAACTTTAAAAAAATACTCGTACAGCTCTTCTCAGTATAACAGAATACAATCAATAGTTACACTTCAAACCACTAAGAACATTAAACACAACGCAACGCAAAGCGCATCTAAAAAAAGCGAAACTCGCAGTACTGTCAACTGAAAGCATATAAGGTTCAAAGTTATATATAGGGATCAATTATAATTGCAGTACTAATTATAGTTATATAGGGACTGAACCAAAATGTTGCCGAAATGGTCGCCAAGTTTGGCGACTTTTTGAAATTTATTTCCAAATTTGGCAACAAAATTAATAACCAATACTTTTGCTAGCTTGGCGATATCTCGCCAATTTAGTGAGATAGCCATTTACCTCAATGTTAAATAAACTTGCCCCTGTAATCTTAGTCTTAAGATATGCATTAGGGTTAATGCATTACGCACTGTTATCTGGTGTTACTTCTACTGAAACTGGAGATTTGAAATCAGTATGTGGCCATCCGCAAATGGTAAAATATTTATGCTCAAAATCTAATAAAAAAAAATTCGGTGATTTGAAAGAAATGTGTTGCCATTCGGAAACGTAAGATATTTGTCTTTTAAATTTCCTTTTCAAACGCAGCGATGTAAAGGAAATGTTTCCCCACTCCCCAAAATAAAATATTTTTTATCTTCCTCGAGCCAACTCTGTAACCATTCTCCAAGCGTAAGATATTTAATTTTGCTTTCGAATTTAATCTGTCTGTTATTGATTAACATAATCGACAATTTTGAAGCAATAAATGCAGTTCTTCATTTCTATTATTTATTAACTTCTAGCTGGTCCATGAAATTAAACTAACTGCACAAATTAATATCATTAGCACCATAGAGTTTTTAATCTCGAAATACACTAATATTTATCATTCAACATTTCGCACTGTTGCCACCAAATCTTATTGCCATGTATTATTTTTAAAGAAATTAAATAATGAAGACTTCTTTATGTAGGTATACATATCCCTCGCCTTGTGGAAAAAAGACGTAACCTAGAGGCACCAGATTTTGAATATACAGGGTGAATCAGAAAAAGTAGGCAAAACTTAACGAGGTGATACAACGCAGTTATACGAGCAATATTCGTCTTAGAATGCATGGTCGGAACGCAAGCGGTAAGAAGTTAGAAGGTAGTTTTCCACTGTCGGATTTAAAGAATTAGAACGAGAGTAGGTAACTTACGAAACATTTTATTAACAGGAATGTAATTCATGTACATGCTCAAAGAAATTGCTAAAAAAAACCTTCTGCCAGTTGTAGCGTAAGCTTCACACCTGCAGAATAAGAACTGACGGACATTTACGAAGATACCAGATATTTCCCGAGTATCGCTGGCAACAACGGCGATCCTGGCAACTGCATCTACATTGGTTTCAATGGGGCACTCGTAGATTATCAAATAAGAGAGATCCGGTGATCTTGCGGCAAGCGATAGGACCATCTAGACCAATGCATCGCCCTGGAAATTTTATAGTCTATATAACAAGCCATCCTCTCGACAATCCACAGTAGAAAATGCTATTGGCTGAGAGGACCGAGCCTTTTTATATCATTTACAATGATATAAAAAGCAAATCGCCATTTGATTTCGCCCAAACTTTCTGAGACAAATATCTATTCCATCCCCCCGCGTAGTTTGCCTACTTTTCAGATTCACCCTGTGTTTAGTCCTTCCCCGACCATGTGAACCTGGAATTTCGAATTTTTAGTTTGTTTTTTATTTATTTCATATTTTGTAAAAATTTAATAAATCTAAAAATTTAATAATCTCAGCACTTTGAAAGCAAGCAGTGGCAACAGTATTTGAAATAAAACATTTTTATTTTCAGCTGGCGAGACTGTTGCCATTCGGAAAAATATAAAATATTTATCTTTCAATTTTAATTAAAAACACTCCACTATTTGAATGCAATGTGCTGTCATTGTCGGAAATAAAATACTTTCAATATTCTCTACAATATTCTCTAGGCGCAAGGTTCTTTTTCAGATTTAATTTGGAAGGTTATTGAGTAACAAATTAAACGATTTAAAAGCAAATAACACTTCTTAATATTTTTTTCAAGTTTTTAATATGGTTGATTTAAAAAACGCATTAAAATCAAAAGATATCTGATTAGAAATATTAAATATTTTTATGAAATTTAACTATCTGGACTACTTAAAATCATTATAAAGATATTCATATATCACTATAAAGATATCATTATAACGATTCGTTTTTGTGACAGCTATTGCAGACGCGGAAGCGATGGTTTTTTAAGGGTATAATAAAACGAATATATAAAAAAATTATTGTGACACTTTAGATTCTTTTGAGGATTCTAAAGATATGCTAATTTAAATATTTTGTGACTTTGCTGTTGCCTTTTATGTGGCGTAAATGCGAAGAACATAATATTTAAGAAATAATGTACAACACGCAAAAAATTAAAAACAAAAAGACAAAAAAATTTGTAATATTGCTATGAAAACTGAACATTACAACGACAAACTGAGAAAAGATTAAAAAAAAGAATAGAAAATATTTGCCAACACTTATTTTAAACTTTTTGTGATTTTGCTACTGAACTGTATGTGGCTTAAGAGCGAAGAAAGAATTGCTTAATGATAAAGCTAAAAAGACAAAAAAAAATTGGTTAGTGGAAGTGAATCCAAGAGAAGACTGCGATGCTCAGTGAGACCACAAAAAGACCTTCACACAAAACCTCTGGAGCGATGTCAAAATCTGAGTGCTTTCAGATTTTTTCTTTCCTTTTTAACCCAGAAAGGCTATTAGTTTCGTTTTGGCACTTTGCGTCGATTCATTTTCTGCGTTGATTCACTTTTCAAATTATTGCCACCAAATATTACATCCCTGTATTATACTTAAAGAAATTAAATAATGAAGAATCTGCATAAATGTATGCATGTTTCTTGCATTGTAATAAAAACAATGGTACCTAGAGTCATCAAATTTTGAATAACGTAATCCTCCACCGAATATGGGCATCTGGAAGCTCAAATTTAAAACTCAGAATTTGTTTTATTATCTATTTCATATTTTGTCAGACACGAAATTTTTGATTAACAAACTCAATGACTTCAAAGCGAGGAATGGCAACACTGCACAGAAGGGAAGAAAAGAACATTTTTATCTCCAGCGCGCGAGACTGTGTATCGGAAATTCTAAAGATATGCTTATTTTAAAATTATTTTGCGATATTGCTGTTGAATTGAATTTTATGGCCTAAGTGCGAAGAACATGATATTTAATGCATAAAGGTAACACACAAAACGTTAAAAAACGCCTCTTTAGGCGTAATGTATAATCTGAAAGATTTGGATTTTTTTCTCTTTTTTTAATTCTTATTTCGTTTTTAATAATAACTATTTTAGGAGACTGGCGGTGCAAGTGGCTAGTAGTTTATAAAATCGACGCTAATATAAATTTAAATGTTATCTTATTTTAGAATTTAAATTATGTTGCTTCTGCATTGGCGATAGAGAAATATTTATTAACGAAGACAAAAATTGAAGGAATAATTATTTTATGCAAAGACAGAAATTGGATAAAGTTAATTCAGCGCTGATTTCTTTTAAACTACTGATTTGCTATTAAAGAACAATACTTCAGTTTGCATTAATACATTTGAAAAAATATTTCATATTAAACTTTTCCATTTAAATGAGAATGTATAGATATTTCTATTACCCTAAAGATTTAAAAAAGAAATTATTAATTTTGATTAAAATTAATATTATTTCTAAAGCAGGAAACTGGAAATAATACTTCATTAAAATAATAATCGAGTAGATTCAAAATTACATATATTTGCATTTACTTAAAAAAAAACAACGAAAATACGCAATCATGAGGCATAAATATTTCTGTATTTTATGTAATTGAATATGAAATACTTATCTATATTTAATTTGATATATGAAACGCATCTTAGAAAAGCAAAATGCAATCTAAAATCTTGAAAGAGAGTGCATAAATAATTTTACTTTCTTATTAAGTTTTCCGCATATAATAAATAAACAGCAATACTAATTTTTGAATAAGTATTTTAAAATCCTAATATTTTGCAAAAATTGCAATATATTGTTACGAATTTCACATTTATTTGTCTATTTATTTAGAATTGTAATTAGATTTGCTTCATGTTGCCTTAGCAACGCAGACGATTTTTGAAGAGAAAGCTACGTCCAAAAAGAAATAACAATAAAAATAAAAGAGCGCGTGCATTTAATGCTTAATAAATAAATATCTCGTAATTACTGTTGCCATCCAGAAAAATCGTGATTGTTCTACTGATAATTAAAAAAGCTTATAAATGCTGAGGTGAAACACCTCATCTGAGTTGTTGTTGTTGCAGTTATACTTGTAGCTGTAAAAAGCGAACTGCTGTTTGTTTACTTAATGCTGTAGTTATTGTAGCAATTTCGCTGTGAGATAGAACTATTTTATCTGTTTTGAACTGAGTTTTTGCTAAACGTTTGAGATATTGAGATATTGTACGAAGATCTGTGAAGAAATATTTCAGCATTTTAATTTATTTCTTGTGGAAAGAATAAATTTTTGTTAACTTTTTAACGACTTGTGCATTCAATATATAACGAACCCATACGCACGTAACAATTTTTGGTGTCAGGAGTGGGGTTTTTTGAATGCCATTAACTAGAGCAATGGAAGAACAATTAAGGCAATTTATGGCAGCCTTTGCTGCATTTAAAGAGGAGATGAAAGCTGGTCAAGCATCTGTTAAGGATGAAATGAAGGCTGTTCAGGAATCTGTTAAAGATGACATGAGAGCTGTTAAAGCAAGTCAAGAAGAAATGAAAACGGAAATTACTTGCATAATGCAAAATAAATTTGTGGCTATGGAAGGCGGAATAGACACGGTTGAAAATAAAGTTTCTTCTGTCAAAGAACAAATAGAAGAGAGAGTTTCTGCCGTAGAACAAGAAATCGATTACAGAGTTTCTGCTGTGAAAGAACAAATTCAAGAAAGAGTTTCTGCTGTGGAACATGGAATCGAAGGAAGAGTCTCTGCCGTCCAACACCAAATCGAAAAACAAATTGATGACAAGGTTTCTGCGGTTGCGAAAGAAGTTGATACTTTAAAGAAATTCGTAGCGACGGCAGGAAGCAATTCGGATACTTTTAAATTCCTAGCCATGCCTGCGCATCCTTCTCTGAAGCTATCGACATATGATGGGAAGACCTCCTGGCAAGTGTATAAGACACAATTTTCTATAGTTGCGGAAGCAAATGGATGGGATTCCCAAGCTAAGGCAGTCACCTTCCGGCTTCACTGAGAGCGGACGCAGCGGATATCCTTCAGACTCTTCCCGAAAACAAAAGGCTAGATTTCGAAGCTCTGTCCGGTGCTTTAGAGCTGCGTTTTGGGCAGAAGTGTTTAAAAGATTACAGCAGGCTGCATTTAAAATCCCGTCAACAGAAGCCTACGGAAACACTCCAGGAGCTCGCCACGGATGTTGAAAGGCTGTCCCACCTCGCCTTTTCGGAGTGCCCGACAGAAACAAGAGAAATTCTGTCCCTGCAATAC
>KK114797.1:267459-288696 GCA_000611955.2 Stegodyphus mimosarum
GTTGTACGCCATAAATTCGAGGCAGCACAGCAAGCCACTCGTTGAGACCGCCACCCAGTCAGAGCTGCTCACATACAAGAACCAGTGGATCCAATGACTGCTCGCCTAGACGATTTAACCAGAAAAGTGAATGCTTTGACACGGAATACTGGTGACAAGAAATCGTTCGTAAAGTGCTGGAACTGCGGTGCTGAAGGACACATTCGCAGAATTTGCAGAACACCCCAGGACACGGATGTTAAAAACCGCGCCTCTCAAGAAGGAGGGAAACTAATTCGTGGCCATCTCGCGGGGCGGAGGTTGCCAGATAATGAAAAGCCCCAGTTTAAAGCGCTTCAGATTTCTGCAGTGAGTGGCGGCAATAACGGAATTTTCATCATGGGACAAATCAATGGAATTCCTTGTAATATGACGATCGACACGGGAGCCAATGTTACCATCATTCGAAAAGATTTGGCTCAACAACTCGAAGGTAAACTTATCTGGACGCCGCCCTGCGTTACCCTCCAGACTGTGTCCGGGGAGAAGATCGATATAGAGGGGAAATTAAACGTTAACATCACGTTTGGAATTGCCACTTACCATCACACGGCCTATGTAGCAGAAATTACAGACCCTTGCATACTCGGATTGGACTTTTTAAGGAAACACAATTTTTCCTTGGACTTTAAAAATAACGAACTGCATTCTGCCGCTGAAGACATAACTTTATTCGAAATTAATGATGAAGGAGTGAAATCTATCCACAAAATAATAGCTCAAAACGATATCACAATACCGGCAAGAACAGAAATTTTACTTCCTGGATCCATAGCCGAAAATAGAAATTTCCGCTACGGCGTCATGGAATATCCCAAGAATTGTAATAGCCCTAAAGGAGTATTAATAGCCTCAGCACTCGTCGACCTATCAGGGACCGTTATCCCGGTGAGAGTTGCCAATGTAACTGATAAGGCGAGGGTTATTAAGAAAGGTGAAGTGGTTGCAGAATGTACCCCAGTAACCAGCGTTGAAAGAAAAAGTAACATCTCAAAACCCGTGTCTTCCGACAACATTATATCGGAGTTACTGCAGAATGCGCAATTAAACGATGAAGAAAAGAATGCTGCCGAGCGTGTTATTAAAGATCTTCAAGATGTTTTCTCCCGTTCGTCTTCTGACGTTGGTCGAACCAGTTTGACTCAACATAGAATCGATACTGGTGATCATCCACCAATCAAGCAACATCCAAGACGTCTGCCGATTGCGAAACAGGAAGAGGTACGAGCACTTTTAAAGGACATGCAAGAAAGCAATGTCATCGAGCCTTCAGCAAGTCCCTGGGCATCTCCCATCGTCCTGGTGAGGAAGAAAGACGGATCAACCAGATTTTGCGTTGACTATCGCCGGTTGAACGAGGTTACGAAGAAAGACAGTTACCCTCTTCCTAGAATTGACGATATTCTGGATACTCTTTCTGGAAGCAAGTGGTTCTCGACACTTGATTTAAAGAGTGGATATTGGCAGGTAGAAATACATCCTGATGACCGAGAAAAGACGGCATTTACTACAGGACAAGGACTTTGGCAGTTCAAGGTGATGCCGTTTGGACTATGTAATGCGCCGGCTACATTCGAACGTCTAATGGAGACTGTTTTAAAAGGTCTTTCATACGAAGCCTGTCTGATATACCTGGATGACATCATCATCGTCGGGAAGAGTTTCGAAGAACATTTGGAAAATCTTAGAAAGGTGCTTCAGAAACTGAAAGAAGCCAATCTGAAGTTGAGTCCCGCTAAATGCAAATTATTCAGACAGGAAGTGACTTACCTCGGACATGTCATCTCTGCTGAAGGTGTGCGCACGGATCCTGAAAAAGTGTCAGCAGTTAAAGACTGGAGACGTCCCGAAAATGTCCACCAGCTGAGAAGCTTTCTAGGGCTTTGCACCTACTATAGGAGATTCGTGAAGGATTTTTCTTCCATCGCAAGACCCCTTCACAAGCTGACAGAGAGCAAGCAAAAGTTCGTGTGGACAAAAGAATGTGAGAATGCATTTAAGAACCTGAAGGAAGCCTTAACATCTGCTCCAATCCTGACGTATCCTCAGCTCGACAGACCATTTATTCTCGACACGGATGCGAGTAATGAAAGTGTCGGCGCTGTTTTGTCCCAAGAAATAGAGGGCCAAGAACGTGTAGTAGCTTACTGGAGCAAGTGCCTATCTAAACCGGAGAGGAATTACTGTGTCACCAGGAAAGAGTTGCTCGCCATAGTCAAAGCCGTAGAACATTTCCATCATTATCTATACGGCAGAAAATTCCTGCTCCGCACAGATCATGCATCATTGGCCTGGCTTTTAAATTTCAAGAATCCTGAGGGTCAGATAGCCAGGTGGATACAGAGACTCCAGGAATATGACATCACTATCCGTCATCGCAAGGGACAGTCGCACGGAAACGCTGACGCCTTGTCTAGAAGACCTTGCCCAGAAAACTGCCGATATTGTTCCAGGGTCGAAGCTAAATACCAACTGGTTAATCCAGTCGCACGGCAAATTACAGCATCAACATTGGCTGATCCAGATCCATGGACTGACAAGGAAATCAGGAAAGACCAGCTACAAGACCGTGATATTAAACCCATAATTGAGTTAATGGAGACCTCAAACAGAAAACCTACTTGGCAGGATATTTCGAGCTATAGTCCCACGACAAAACAATATTGGGCTCTCTGGGACTCACTCCATATTCGAAACGGCGTCTTGTACCGAAAATTCGAATCGGATGATGGAAAAACATTCCGATGGCAGCTGGTACTCCCAAGATCCCGAATCCCGGACGTCCTTAAAGAACTACATAGCAGCCCTGCAGGAGGTCACTTCGGAATAATGAAGACCTTGCAGAGAGTTCGGGAGCGTTTCTACTGGAATAATGCAAAGGATGACGTGCAAAAGTGGTGCCGAACTTGCGATGCCTGTGTAAGTCGGAAAGGACCGAAGAAACGCAGCCGGGGGAAGCTGCAACGTTACAATGTAGGAGCACCTTTTGAACGTATCGCCTTTGACATCTTAGGACCTCTGCCACGAACTGCTGATGGCAACAAATACATCCTCGTTGCCATTGATTACTTCACCAAGTGGCCTGAAGCGTATCCTATTCCTGATCAAGAGGCTGTCACAGTAGCAGAGATGATGATACAGCACTGGATTTCCAGATTCGGAGTGCCTCTTCAGTTACATTCCGATCAGGGAAGGAATTTTACCTCGGCTGTAGTCAAGGAACTCTGCAAGCTACTCGGCATTGACAAAACCCAAACGACGCCTTTACATCCCCAGTCGGACGGTATGGTAGAGAGGTTTAATCGAACCATCCTCAATAACCTCTCATTAGTGGTTTCCAGAAACCAACAGGACTGGGACAAGAAGTTGCCACTATTTTTACTGGCTTACCGCAGTGCTGTCCACGAGACTACCGGCTATTCCCCATCTCAGATGCTCTTCGGTCGTGACCTTCGTCTGCCATGTGATCTTTTGTTTGGTCGCCCTCCAGATGCGCCTTCATCGCCTGAGGAATACATTCAAGACCTCCAGGCCCGGTTTGAAGTGATGCACAACTTTGCACGAGAGCGAGTCAACTTGGCGACGGAGAAGATGAAGACCCGCTACGACACGAGAGCTACTGGACATCGTTTCAACGAAGGAGACAAGGTGTGGTTATGGAATCCGACTCGTCGAAAAGGACTTTCTCCGAAACTACAATCACCTTGGGATGGTCCTTACACAGTCCTAAACAGGCTGAACGACGTCGTGGTTCGGATCCGTAAGTCATCGAACTCTAAACCTAAAGTCGTTCATTACGACAGGTTAGTTCATTACTATGGCCATAGTACGTAGTGTATATAGTTGTAAATAATAATGTACATAGTATAAGACCATGGTCCTATTTGTATTTAGTATTTGATTTGTATTTGTTAAGTATTAGTATTTGATAAGTATTTGTATTTAATAGCATTTGTATTTGATAGTATTTGTACTTAGTATTTGATAGTATTTGAATTGTATTTAGCGTTGGATAGAATTTAATTTGCTGAAAGTAACTTATTGGAATTATTGTTTATTTTGTTATTATAAAGTAATGTTTATTATAGCACTGAGGCTTTAGTTGTAAGTTTGGCTTCCTGTCCAGGGATTGTACTGCCCGGGACGTGCAGTCCTTGGGAAGGGGGCAATGTTACGAATTTCACATTTATTTGGCTATTTATTTAGAATTGTAATTAGATTTGCTTCATGTTGCCTTAGCAACGCAGACGATTTTTGAAGAGAAAGCTACGTCGAAAAAAAAAAAACAATAAAAATAAAAGAGCGCGTGCATTTAATGCTTAATAAATAAATATCTCGTAATTACTGTTGCCATCCAGAAAAATCTAGAAAAATCGTGATTGTTCTACTGATAATTAAAAAGCTTATAAAAGCCGAGGTGAAACACCTCATCTCAGTTAGTTAGTTAGTTGTTGTTGTTGCTGTTATACTTGTAGCTGTAAAAAGCGAACTGCTGTTTGTTTACTTAATGCTGTATTGATTGTAGTGATTTCGCTGTGAGATAGAACTATTTTATCTGTTTTGAACTGAGTTTTTGCTAAACGTTTGAGATATTGAGATATTGTGTGAAGATCTGTGAAGAAATATTTCAGCATTTTAATTTATTTCTTGTGGAAAGAATAAATTTTTGTTAACTTTTTAACGACTTGTACATTCAATATATAACGAACCCATACGCACGTAACAATATTTTACTGGAAGTAGAATTTCAAATAAATAATTAGTCAAATGGTATAAATTTTTCCACTAAATATTAATACCAAATATTAATATAAGAAAATAATTTTAAATTAGACGAAATTCAATCTTAGATTGAAGTTGCCTAATCTAAAATATTTTTCTAAGTTTAAATTGCTTCTTCAGGTTTTAAATTGAAATGATATAGGAAAACCTTTAAGCTGTTTGAGGGAGAGTAACAAGAATCATGCTCTTCAAAGATGAGATATAATATTATGTGCTAATTCCTCACAAAGATCATCTGAATATACAAGTCAGCTGAAGAGGCGATTTGAACTATTATTGCAGTTCCAAGTCAATAAAATATTTTACAAGCGAAGATAATCAGATATAGATGTTTCAGAAGGATCCAGCGATAGTGCAGTGTTTCGGCAAAATAGCAACCTAGTGGTAAAGTCGCTGAACACTGGTAGTTCGCTCCGGAGATCAAATTGGGGCGAATGGGCTGGCTGTATGGGCGATTTCGTGGTTTGGCCCATGCATAACGAGGATACGAAACAGATTCCCTTAAAAATAATCCACGGGCTGTCCCCTTTCCTTCGGAGTATACCATTGTGTGAGTCGTTGTGATGCAGGATCGTTCTGCTTGACAACAACTCTCACATCTAAAACGGCAAGCTTGCAACAGAGCTGCTAAATCTAAACAACTCATAGAGTAAAACGTAAAAATTCCTCAAGACTAAATAACAGTCTGGGTTTCAAACAGATTAGATTATTGCGAAATAACTCTGGGCCTTTCTTGGCGGCAGCATATGCATGCACACACACCTTTGCCATAAGAGAGGAAAGGGATCGAACTTCTAAAATAATGTCGGGAAATCGGTCCGAAGATATTCGTAATGTGCTTTTTGGAATTTTTCAAATGCAGCCGGATTTATTAAACATGTCAAAATACAAGTATGTCCAGCTTAATGAAATATTTTACACATTCAGATAGTTGTTCACAGTTGTTTGCAGTTAAAAAAAAAGAAAAAAAAAGTTTTTCAGATTTTAAACTACTTCCAAAGGGGCGTTCTTTTAACATTTGTGTGTTACCTTTATTTATTAAATATCATGTTCTTCGCACTTAAACCATAAAATTCAGTTCAAAAGCAATATCGCAAAATAATTTTAAAATGAGCATATCTTTAGAATTTCCGATACACAATCTCCCGCGCTGGAGGTAAAAATGCTTTTTCTGTGCAACGTTGTCATTGTTCGCTTCGAAATCCTTGAGTTTGTTAATAAAAAATTCGTTAAAGCTTTTACAAATTATGAAATCGATAATAAAACTAATTCCAAATTTCAAATTTTGACCTCCAGATGCCCATATTCGCAGGAGGATTACGTTATTCAAAATTTGATGGCTCTAGGTACCGTTGTTTTATCACAATACATACATACATTACAGAAACATACATACATTTATGAAGATTCTTCATTATTTAATTTCTTCAAATATAATACAGGGCGATAATATTTGGCGGCAACAATTTGAAAAGTGAAACAGGCATTCAGAGTGAACCGACGCAAAATCGCAAAACGAAAACAACAGTCTTTCATGAACAAAGCCCTTTTGGAATAATAAAAAGGTTTTTAGATTACGGTCACACGACACTTTTCAGGAAAAATTACGTAGAACGTAAAATTTTGTAAGAAGAGAAAGTTTTAATAAGCACATCCTTATCCTTTAGAAAACCCAGCTGTGTAATATACGAGATAGACTTGTCAAAACTGTCAAAATTTTGTAATTTAAAACGCTTCTATTAGAGGAAAATCATCAATTTTACGATTGCTTCAAAAACTGAACGGCATTTATTACAAAATTTCGCATTTTAGTATTTCTGCAAATGGCAACTTTGAGACTGGTGCATTGATATTTTTTACTGTAAAGGATACATTAATATGAATCTCAGAAACGTTGCATGAATAGCTTGCCGTTAGAATTACTTGTATGCGAACCTACAAATATTAATTAACTCTTTCTCTGCAAACTCTGATAGTACAAGGATAAATCTTTTAACTCTAATTATTAATTTTCTGAAAACATCTTTTCTAATTTTTTTGGAGAAGCAATATAAAATTTAAGTTTCTTATATTTTCACTAAAAGTAGCCCTTTGCCCAAAATTGTTGAATTTCTATTTTATTTGATACACATTTTAAATCTAAACTATGCGCGTATGGCCTGCTGTTAGAATTATTTAGTTATTCAATTTTTTTAAACATTCTGTATGCTCCTGATTCAAAAAGTTAGTTTAGTTTTTAAAAAGTTTTCTAATATTTTTAGAAATTAAAAAAAAGTAGATTTGACATGTTTGAATGATAAATAATTATATCTGCAGAGAAAGAAGTACATAATTTTTTTATCGTTTTCCAAAATGGTGATGCCAGATATTCTTACGAAACTGAAAAATATTAACTTTCCTCTTTCCTGTAAATCTTTGTCAGCTAACTGAACACTGTGTGTATGTAAGAGAATGTGACTGGCTTATATAACTTATCATGGCGCATGTCGGCCGTAATGATTCAGTGACAAATGCTTAAGTCATTAATGTTTGTAGAACTGGAGTTTCCATCACGACCGATTCTATGAGTTGCATATTGGCAAAATTATGCCCCATTATTCTACTCTATGCATTTGCAGATCGAACTGTAATTGTGTTATGGATGTTGGAATAGTATCTCATTTTGACCTGGCCTTCCATAAAACACTTGGAAAACAAGAAATAGATGTTTAAGTTCCCAGGTCACAATTGCTTTTGTAGTGTCTCAGACTTACATGTCTCTTTGTAGTGTCTCAGATTACGTGTCTGCACAATCACTGTAAAATGCGTTCACCTTAAATGTTGTTCAACGGAACTTGAAGATCTGAATCTTTAAACATAAGGAAAGCATGATGCCGTGTCACACAGCAAGTGCTATATTACATATGCTAGTAGAAATATGACATTGCAAACTTGAGCTCACCAGACACTAAACAGTTACTGCTCTGAAAAATTATGTTTCGGCGCTTATTATTTAAAGTGCTGTTATAATTGCCTCGGCTTTAATTTCCAGATGTTGATAATTTTCAATGCTTAAGAAGAAAAAAAAATTTCTTCTCTAGCGCGTGGGTATTGTTTTGTCGACATTAGCCGCTCCTAAGGCCGAAAGTGGCGGCCATTGTTAAATCCTCCGAAGGGACGGACAGTTACAACCATGCCTTCTCGGGGATTCGAACCCGGGCCCTTTGGTATTGCAGTCGGCTTCTCTAACCACTATACCATCTGATCGGCTAAGAAGAAATCATGCGCCTTATTAATTATAGTATCATTTACGGAGCTATTGTTCTTCAAGTCTTTGTCCAGTATGCCGCAAATAAAAGCAATCCCAGATCGAATTTCACCATAGCACAGCTTTTACTAAGGTATGTGTAACGTGGTCGTACTAAAATACTATATTACAGGTGCATAAATCAGTTCTTTTTAAGATAGATTTTTTTATATGATAAACACGAACTATTCCGCATGTACCACAAAGTATAATATGGAGCATATACTAGAAGAAACTATGAAATACAATACAGAAATAAACAGTAAAGAAAACATTTGTGAAAGATCACAATAATTTACGATGAAGTTACAAAAATAATCGAAGGCGCTTCTCTCAGAAATAAACTGGTGAAAATCTGGAGGCCAGTTAGTATAAATATTTTTAGATGCTAGTTTTATTATCTTTCTTTCACTGGCAAATTTGGAACCCAGAAGAAGCGCCTGTTCAATAGTTGTTATAATAGATGTTTATAATATATGTTATTCAATGTAGCGTTACTGATTTCGAATTTATTTAACTATTTATTTAGAATTGTAATTAAAATTGCTTTATTTTTCCGTTCAAAGCAGACGATTTTTGAAAAGAAAGCTACGCCAGAAAGTAAAAATAAAAGAGCCCGTGCATTTAATATTTAACAAATAAATATCTCGTAAACTGTTGCCATCCAGAAAAATCGAGAAAAGTCGAGGTTTTACCAGAATATTCTAGTAAATAATTAAAAGCTTATGAAAGCCGAATTAAAACACCTCATCTCAGTTGTAGTTGTAGCTGTTTTAAGCGAACTGTTTGTTTACTTAATGCTGTGATTGATTGTAGCGATTTCGCTGTGAGATAGAATTAGTTTCTCTGTTTTTGGATTGAATTTTGTTTAACATTTGAGATATTGTGATATTGTACTAATATCTCTGACGAAATACTTCAGAATTATGTTTTATTTCTTGTGAAAAGAATAAATTTTGTTAACTTTTTAACGACTGGTGCATTCAATCCATTACGAACTCGTACGCACGTAACAATATGTTCAGTTTGAGGTCACTTTTTAGCAAGCTTTTATATAGCGACCGTGGCTGATATCCTAACTTGAAATACAGCTCAAAATTCGCCTTAACACATTTTAGAGTATATGCCAATAATTCTTTGCTTCAGGGTTGAAAACCATCTTCATGTACTATAATCTTCTTCACTACTTTGTTATCATGCCAAATGATGAAAGTATGATCGTTAACACGATTTTCTAAAGGGCTAATACTTAACTAATAAAACACAACTACAAAAAACATGATGCCCTTAGCAGTATCAACAAAACTCAAATTATAATGCATTTCGGTTCAGTTCTGCTATACTTTTATTTGGGGCCGTTGAGCATAAAATAATATTTCGTATTCACTAAACAGCATTTTCTGTTCTTCTGAAAATTTTCTCTTGAAACTGCTAAAGTTCTCTTCTTGTTTGAGATGCCGCAGTGGTTCAAAAAGGAAATCCATGCAATAAAACCGATATAATTGATCCGAGATATACAATTATCTCTTGCAGATCCACAGTTAACTTAAGTCAAATCCAAATAATTTTGTAAGCATTTATTTGGGCTGCGTTAATTACTTACATACTTAATATCACCCCTAATTTTAAATCTAAACGTTTACATCAGGAATAAGAAAATCAAAATAAATCACGTTTCATAAAGAAGGTTTTGATAGATTTTTTTTAAAAAGTATTTTACTGCTTTTTGGAGGAATAATCCAAAATCATGTCGCTTAAAAATTTTTTTACACATTAGTTTTGTTTTGCATCTTTTAGTCTAGAAAAGAATGAGAAGAAATAAATGATGAGAATTATTATCTCTGAATGTAAGAAAATTGTTCCCTAGTATCAATACATTAACCAAGTATGTGACGTTACTTCCCTTTCAAGGACTTCCGAAATATCCTAAGGTTTACTTGAATTCTTGTTTAAGAATTTCGATTTAAATATCCGGTATTCTGAACAATCCCATGATCACCGAGAACAGTAGATTTTGGAAAAATCGAGAGATATATTTCATGAGACATTTTTTCCATGAAACCATCTTGCCTTACTCGCACTGTGCAAGGATTTGGTGCAAGTATCATGATACGGTATCATGTTCTGCTAGTATGGAAGTGGTGCCTTGGTGTTCCTCGAGGGTAAGCAAACAGCCACGATCTACCTAGATATACTGGCAGATCAAATGCATCCTGCAATGCTGCATTTTCATCCTGAAGGCGACGGATACTTCATGGACGATAATGCAACTTCGTGCCAGAAGTGTTCAAAATTGGTTCGCTAAACATCAGTCTGACTTCTAACACCTTCTGTAGCCACCTCATAGCCCGGATCTTAACTCCATAGAAAATGTGTGGGACATGGTAGAAAGACGCATCCGACAGCACTCTCTTCTTCCATCTAATTTACAAGATATAAAAAGCTGCATAGCGAATGCATTATATTCTCTGGACGAAAATGCACTCCAGAAGCATGTAGACTCGAAGTCCAAACGAATCAGAGCAGTTATTCGTGCAAAAGGTGATACAATAAAATATTGATCTTGGGTTTCTAATTCATTGGCTAGTGTGTGTAGAATCTATTTTCGAATGAAACCAGTTACGTATTAATTTGAGAATTTTTTTTTCACTCAGGAGTTTTTCCAAAATATCTTCTAAAATAAGATGTAAGGTCAGATTTTTCTTAATGCGATTTATAATGTGAACTGATATCTTGAATTTTCAATCACCGTGATAATTAGAAACATCCGGTTTTAAAACAAACATGCGTTTAAGTGTTTTTAGAAAGTTTTCGCTTCTTTTTCCGGGGCTCCTTTTTCAAACTTTTAATTGATAGGAATATATCAGTGTTATTCATATTGTTTTAAAATCCCAAAACTCAATAACTTGTTGCTTTTTCGCGAATATTTTGAAAGCAGTGAAGAAATCGGTTAAGAAGATGGTCATTTGACGAAAGCTTATTTGCCCCCCCCCCGAAAAAAAAAAGAAAGGCACAACCGATAACAAAGCAAGTATCAGTTCTTGCTAAAACCGTTACATGCTGTCGTATTCGTTTTTAACCACATTTAATTTTGCCTCTTTTGGATCATAATTATACAACAAGTTCAGGTTTTCTTTCTGAATAGCTTTCGCTAAATGAGATTCCTATTTTCAAGAAAAAGAGCCATTGTTACCATGGCAGCATCAAAACTTCGCTTATTTATCTTCGTTAGCTCGCACTTCATCAATCTAGTATTTTACTCATTTTTATTCGCTATGCCTTTCAGAATTTTAATTTTTGGTAAAACCACATTAAAGAGTTAAAGTTTTCTTTCTCGAATCGGAGACTGTTCTAACAGCCGAACTTAATCTTCATCCAAAACTGCCATTCTTATCTTAATTTATTCTCATTTACAACCGGACAACTCTTAGGACTCCCATTTCCCATTTTAGGGTAGGGCATGTCCTAACAAATACGCTGCGTCGACGAGATCACATTTCCTAGAACTCTATTTCATTGGACGCCGCCATTCAATTCCACCTTCAAACGGAAATCTAATTCGGAAGTACTCAAACTGCCGGACTGGCATATTTCCTGACTTCTGAGGTCTATGTTCTCACCTTCTTGTCACAGTGGCACGGATGTTCTAATAAGGTTCTGATTCAATTCGGTTTGGCCTAGTGGAATGCTTCTGCAGGGAATTCGGAAAAGCTTGTGCTAGAAAATGGATTCTAAGGCAGTTTGAAAGCCCGCATGTAAATAAGATTTGCATATGACATAAAAATGAGTGAGATCTGTTAAAGTGCTCTATAATTATTACCGTATAAAAGGTGCTAAAGCACAAATTTTAAAAACAGGTAAAATTAAAATTTAATTAATTGTGGTTTTCGTATGATAAAGGTTTTAATTTGTTGGCATTTCTTCTAATTATTATTCGTTATAATAATTCTAAGAAATGTCCTCGAAATGGTAAGATTCTTTTAGAGGCTTGCTAATTATTTTCAGTATATCCGTGTTATTTATCGATTTTTATTTTAATCCTCACTTTCCAAGAGGTTTTACAAACTGTAACTGATAAGTCTGTTTTATACGCCTTTTCTTCCTTTGAATTGCTCTGAATGGCTGTTTATAATAAAGATAATCAAATGAGTGCTGGTATAGGATGTTGTTTCAAATGAAGAATGGTTTCATCAGCTACTCTTTCATATTTATTTGAAATGAACGCTTATTTATTAACGAGAGTTTCTTATCATAAACTCTGGCTTTGCAACAGATCTACAACACAGCTCACAGCTGAAATTTTTAATAAAACGTTTATTTCGAATGGAACAGTCTATGAAATCTAACTTAAATGAATCGAATTACCTCATTGAGTAATGGTAATGTAACAAATTGCTTTTGGCTTGAGAGAAATTTAGTATTTATTATTAAAATAGTTGTTAATGTTGTTATTATTTTGAATTACAATAAAGCTTGAACACAAAATAGCAGGCTTGACTACTCTAGGGTTTTATCCTAGAGTTATTAGATGGTTTCATATATCTTAAGCTTGATTTGTTGAATTTTCGGACAAAGGCGTTTGAAAATTTGCTTTTAGGTAAAAGTAAACTCATATATATTTATATTTCATATAAAAAATTCTGAGTTAAATGATAAGAAGGCGCTTTTAAGAGGGGAGAAGAAATGCCTTCTATTGGGGTCAATATGGCGTTTAAAAACAAGAAGACATATTTTCGTACAGATACACTGAAGAAAGTATGAATAGAGTTGGCCATAAGCAACTTTATGATAAAAAGCTACAAAATAGTCTTTCAAAAAAACACGACGAGGAAAAATTTAATATTAATGTTCCTTCATTCTAATATAAAAGTAATTTTGATTGAAAATTAGCAATAAAAGTCCTAGGCTATACGAAACAATTATTCTTAACTTGCAAGAACACAGAAATAGCTGTGTCTTTAGCTGTCTTTAATCGAATTTAGTTGCAAGAAAGATATTAGAAGTGTAAAATTAAACTTCTATCTTGAAGTGTTTACTCAACCATTATTTAATTTATTTTGAGCGTCGTAAATAACAATTCCACGGATCTTCCACTGCGGAAGAAATGGTATCATAAACAAACCTGCTAATTAGCTGGGATACATTCCATCTGTCTTGTACCTAGTAATTTAACGTTCGAAGTCAATACATATCCTCGAAATCTCAATGGATTACGCTTGGTCACGTGAACGGAGTATTCGACCAATCACTGAAGTATTCATTTGCCAGCCATGAAGTCGTCTGGATTATTTTTCCTTCGAGAAAACTCAAATAATACACTAACAAACCAGCAAGGAAAAATCACTTACCGCTCCAAATCGATGGCATTCGAAGCACCTCGATGGAAGTGGGTTAACTCCGCAGAGGCAGTTTCGGAGATGCTGAGGAGTTCAACTTATTCTTTCGTGGACAGTTAAAGTAACAGTCTGATTGTTAGTCTGAAGACAAAAGATTCTGTTCGAGAGTATACATATGTAATGCGGGGCGTTCGAGATATATTTTAGTTATTACATTAATGGGAGAGATATTTATGAAGATTATTACATATATTATAAATCATATGATTTAGATGCGTTATAAAACATTAAAATTAAAAATTGTTAAAAATTAAAGATATGATAAAAAATAAAATAATAATACAACTTATTAAAAATAACACCTAAGATTTTATTTTTCAGTTTATTAGGCAATGCATAGTTTTGATTTCAAAGGTAATTGAAAGGTTTTACACCGTTTGAAGAGCAAAACGTTTCAAAACGGGTAATTTCTTAGCTGCGTGGATCACATAACTTGCGAAATACTGAATCTTGCTAGCCTTCATGATGTAAAGAAATTGTTGATATGTTTTTAATGAATTATGCGATTCAAAAGCAGTCAATATGTTAAAGTCTATCTAAAATTTTTGGAACAGGAAAGGTCAGATGATTCGCTATGCCTTCACGGGACTTGAACGTGCGACCTTTGGAATGCCAGCTGGGCATACATTGCAATTACACAACGAAGGCACGCTGCAGCGACGGATAAAATATTTTATATTCTACCCCCCCCCACACACACATACTTGACCTTAAAGGCTCACTGGTGAGGAGGGGACACAATCGCCAAATTTTGTTGTGACGAAATCACGACCACGACACGTTTTTAGATCGGACGCCACTTGTACAGTCTATTCATAATTTTTTAAAGTAGGAAAAGTGAAATAGCCTGCTATTTCCTCACCAAGAATTTAACTTCGGACCTCCTGATTGGCAGCCGGATGTGCTTTCCAATTACGGTAAGGAGGGACACAACTTCTTTTAAGTTCTCTTCTAATTGACAAAAAAAGTTAGTCTTCCCAAAATTGCTATTTTACAAAACATTGCGCTGCTCTACAGCGATAATTGTCAAACCATAGATTCACAGATGACCAAAGGCAAGAGGCATCGATGTCCTTTAATTTAACATAATTTTAGTAAGTGACCATATTTGGCCTGAGGTTACCTCTGGAAGGTAGTATTTTAGGGTTTGAATCTTCTCAGCATCTCCATACATTGCCAAGAGGATTTAAATATGTCATGGGGATATACTGGAGTAAGAGCATTAAGTAATCAGAAACTGAGTTGAGGATATTCCGGGATTTCTGATAATCTGGTACGTAAAAACCATACCCCCTTTACTGCTGTTGTTGTTGCTTATGCTCACTTGGCTGACGTAGTCAGCCCAAGCCCATGAGATTCCTCTGCGCAAGGAACGGTAGATAACGCCTGTCACTGGCAACAGCCTTGAGGACCTAACAGGTGACACTGCGATTTGGCTCACTTCCACCCCAATTTTGATGGAGACCGCCCCGGAGATGGATGAGTCCGAGGGTCTTCCACCCCTCTGCCCTTCCACCAAATCCATGGAGGTAAGAAGTAAGACTTCCATGACCTCTTTTCTTACCTCCATGACCAAACCACACGAGAGGACGTTCGGCTCGCCGCATATTTAAATATGTATAGTGCCGACACTATACATTTACAAACATCCATGCTTTAGACCTGTATATCCCTGTACACTGATGAGAGGACCAAGCGAGGATTTTCTAAAATACACCATGTGAGATGTGACATTAAGCACTCGGAAGGATGTGTTTCAAAAGTAACGGCATATTCTTCGGTAACCAGATGCTTTGGTAACTAGGATTTTACATCTTCTCTGCGTTGCCTTCTACTGTACCTATATTGAGGACTTACCACATGTGTCTTAGAGATATTCTGGAATGTGAAATTAAGCATTCGTAGGATGTGTTTGGGCATACTGAGATGAGCTAAGGATATGTATTGAGGCAACGCTGAATATGCACATCCTAGGAATTTCCTAAAAGTTTTTTGTTACTTATGTATGAATCTAAATTATTCCATACTGCTGATCAATGACTCTAATGCTCACTTGCATCCTTTGGTTTAATTTAGATATTAGAAATGCTTTCAGGAATGTCTTTCCAAAATTTGTGGACTGTTATATTACAGTTATTTAATGTTACGTTACTGTGCATTTTTAAATATACACCATTTAATAATATTATCATCGCTTTAAAGATAAAATTTAATTTTATATTTTACATAGGCCCTCAAATACCCATTTCTTCGAGTATTGTCATTTAACAAAGTTGAGATCTTTGATTTATTTTTCTAGTTTAATCAGCCTGTAGGCACTAAAAAAACTGAAAAGCGATAAATGAACTTCATAATAATTTACTGTTCCATACCCATGCCGATACCCTTCGGTCATCTGTATAAGTACTGTGAGCTATCCTACATCAGTAATCACTGCCCATAGGTCACCGACCCTGACACCTCTACTATATAAGCAAACCAGCTAAATTGCCATTTTGACGAAATAGAAGCATGTGAAAAATTCTCATGTATTTCAATGTAGAGCAATGGTATTTACACTTTATGGCAATGCGATCCCATTAAAACGCAAATGACCCCCGAAAATGATTTAACTACCCCAGTGCAGCAGCTATATAACATGAAGTCAGATTTTTGAGGATTTTCATTCACCTCGCGTCCCCGCTATGAATTTTCGCAACCCCAAATGAGTACCGCGCCGCATAGGTTGAATACTACTGTGGTAGAGTATAGTTAAAGACAAAAACTAGACGATTCCATATTTTTTCAAAGCATGATTTTCATGTATTCATTAAGGCTTTATCATGTAAAACAAAATCGCTCGCATAATCAGGTAGAAGAAACGTGCTGTCCGATAAGCCTGTCATTATGTCTTTTATAGTAAGTTATTGGAAAGGAAAAGAGCTTACTGTTGTTCGTGACAATGCTCATTTATCTCAGTAATATGTTATTTGGAAAGGCAGTTGAACAATGTTCAGAGTTATTTCTGAACGCAGTTATTTAGCTTCAATACGCAAGTTTTATTTCATATTTTACAACTAGAATACCCCAACCCTAGAAATATTATTCATCCCGTACTTATAATGTTTCTGAAATGTCATTAATATTTGATTCCTTCCTCATACACAGTCCAGTCACATTAATGTGACCACCACGTACTTTCCATGTCAGAGTTAAATAACCAATCACAGAAGGCAGGTGGCAGCACAGTGCAGTTGAGCGTATATAAAGGGTGTGTGAGAGCTTCGGAAAACATTTCAATCGTTGGCGTAATGCAGAAACGAAGCGATTTATCCGACTTCCAAAAGGGCATGATCATTGGCTTTCGGGCCAAGGGTGGAAGCATTTCCGAAACGGCTGAGTTTGTGAACTGTTCGCGTGCCGCCGTGGTAAAAGTGTACCGTGCATGGCAAAATGGGACTGTCCAAAATCAGCGACGTGGCAAATGTGGTGCACCACGGGCCATAGATGACAGAGGCGAACGACGGTTGCGGAGATGCTTTCGGGCAGATAGACGGGCTACCGTTGAGCAACTGACCACCAAAATGAACCAAGGGGCTACCAAAAGTGTCTCCCAAAGTACTATTCAGCGAACATTGCTGCGTCTGGGCCTCCGAAGCAGACGCCTGGTTCGTGCACCTATGCTGACTGCTGTTCATCGACGGCGAAGGCTAGAATTTGCACGCCAGTACAGCAGCTGGACGTCCACTGAGTGGCGACAGGTTGCGTTTTCGGATGAATCGCGTTTTATGCTCCATCGGACAGATGGACGTTGGCGTATAAGGCGTGAAACCTCTGAAAGGAACCACCCTGCAACCATTGCCGGAACGGTCCAAGCTGGAGGCGGGAGCATTATGGTCTGGGGAATGTTTTCCTGGCATTCTCTAGGTTCACTGATCATTGTGGAAGGCACAATGGATCAATACAAGTACGCATCTGTCCTTGCGGACCATGTTCACCCCTACATGCGCATTGTTTTTCCTCAGGATGATGGCATCTTCCAGCAGGACAATGCGAGGTGCCATACAGCTGCCAGTGTACGTGCGTGGTTCGAAGAGCACCAGGATGAGTTTACCGTCCTCCCCTGGCCAGCAAACTCACCTGACTTAAACCCAATCGAGCATCTGTGGGACCATCTCGATCGAGTTGTTCGCGCCATGGATCCTCAACCGTGTAATCTAGCGCAGCTGGCCACGGCATTAGAGTCGGCATGGCTCAACATCCCAGAGAACACCTTCAGGGACCTATGTGACTCTCTTCCTGCACGTCTCGCAGCAGTTCGCTCTGCGAAAGGTGGTTATTCTGGCTTTTGATAGATGGTCACATTAATGTGACTGGACTGTGTATATACACTCTTAGACAAAAGAAATGACGCACCACGACGCATCGAGAAGATATAAAGCAAATTGGGCACAAACTGATATGCATAGAGGTTTCGACGGAAAATGCAAAATTTTACATCGTGGCTGCCAATGAATGAACGGTTGTCGCTACAGTGCATCTGATCTGCGCAACTGGCAGGATTTAAGAGGAGAAATTACTATTCCAGGTCATAAATTCTTCACGAATTTCATTCCGTGTACTCTGGTAGACAGTAACTATGCCTCGCATACAGGTGCGCGAACGATACGCGCAGATGTCAGAATTTGAAAGAGATCTTGTAGTTGGGCTCAAAGAAGCCGGTTGGTCTCATCGGCGAATAGCTCGCATTTGAGCAGGAGCGATGCCACTATTAGACGATGTTGACAGGAATGGGTGAACCATGGCCGCACACAGCGTCAATAAGGAAGCGGTAGGCCTAGAGAAACGACAGAACGTGAAGACCGAGCAATCTTAAGTGAAGACCGAGCAATCGTTAGAGCGGCACTCGCAGACCCATATGCATCATTATCATCGTTTGTTAGTGCAACTAGTGCTTCAGCGACCGCAAGGGCCATTCATAGACGGCTCACAGAAAGGGGGCTGAGGTCACGGCGCCCCTTGCGCCGACTACCATTGACCTCTGTACAATGTCAAGCCCGTTTGCAGTGGTGTCGGGCTCATTCGCACTGGAATGTCACTGACTGGAGTAAAATAGTCCTGAGTGATGAGTCCCCCTTTGAACTGAGCTCCGATGACCAGCGAAGGCGAGTCTGAGACACCCCGGACAGACGTGTGATACCAACCTGGAAGACTCATTATATATATGACTCCATCCAAAGAACATCGTATAAGGCGTTAACAATGGCATCGCAGTTGTTCCGATGTTTTGCTCTCGATGAAAATCGATTCAGTCTGCAATCAGATTCCAGAAGTGAGTTCATCTGGCGTGATAGGGGCAAAGCTTACAAATACAAAACTGCGCGGGCAAAAAAGTATCATAATGAAAGAGAAGTCTATAGTGTGTATGTGTATCACAAGTGATGGATTTATTGAACATCAAGTGCTGGATAATGGCAACATGACAGGTGGCCACGTTTTAAAAAAGGTTTTTGAACGCTATATTGTGTGGTGCCTTTGGCGAAGCATTTTCTTATGGG
Organism: Stegodyphus mimosarum; assembly: GCA_000611955.2. NCBI lineage: Eukaryota > Metazoa > Arthropoda > Arachnida > Araneae > Eresidae > Stegodyphus > Stegodyphus mimosarum. The sequence goes on from KK114797.1 coordinate 286,500, forward strand.
TGGTAATGACACACCTCACTGAACCAGAATGCTGGAGAGTCGGCGGAATAAGGAGAATGAGGATGTTTGTCGAATAAAGATATCTGCCTAAATGTTTTTCAATTCCATGTGCACGCAATAACACGCGAAGGAAAGATGAACAGCAGTTTTGAGTCATTTACCGATAAAATAACAAAGGATAAAGCATTCTACAAAGAAGAATTGAAACATCTAGGCAGAAACTCACAAATTGTTTGGTAATGAGCCTGCCACACCATTCTGTATCTCTGTTTAAAGTGGATATGTTCTTTAATAAAGAATTCAAATATTTCGGCACTGATATATTTTCATTTCACCCAGACGGAATAGTGGTTAGGGTAACCTGCTGCGGTACCGAAGGGCCCGGGTTTGAATCCCGGAGAAGGCATGCATGTTTGTAATTGTATAATGTCCTTGCCCCATAGGAGCACTCAAATATGTGGGGAGCTGAAAGTCCTCTTGTGGTAGAGAAAGACGAGTGGAGACCCTCATACTCGTCCCCTCTGGGTGCTCTCCATTAAAATTGTGGGTGGAACTGAGCGGAGTCGTACTTCACCTGTACGGTATTGGAACCTCTTGCCAACGACAGGCGCTGTCTTGTTCTCCTTGCCACGATGAATTCCGTGGGCTTGTTCTGATGTTGCTGTCAGACAAGTGAGATAAATAACAGCAATACAACAACAACAACGTATTTTCATTCATTGTTTAGCTAGACTAATTCCTTTATGTAACATTTCTTACAAAGATTTGCTTACTAGTGTTTTAATTTGTCATTTCCAAAAAGTTGCTAATTACTATCTAGTGTATCTCTTCTTGTAACTATTTAATTCTTGCATATATTGTTAGTAATTCCTTCGTGTGTCCCGTGTGCAAAGAGCTTGTAATATCTATTTGTTATTTGTGTATTCGTTTCTCTATATACCAAAAATGTTGCTCATGCTTAAGATTTGGACATGTATGTATATTTATTCATTCAAAGTGTAACAAAAGCGGGTATTTAGGCAAAGCCTTTATTCGATATGCAAGTAGTACCACTTCGTAAGGAATTTATATTCCTGTTACGTTTGTTAGTAATTAATGACTAATGTAATCCATGGACAAATTGCTTGTTCCGAATTGAGCGCTTCGCACTTTCTGACTTATTGTGAAATTCGAAGTTTCTTTATTTTGAGACTTGAAAAGTTCTTGAAAGAGTCTTTGAATTTCTTTGATTAAACATGCCATTTATTCAGTCCATCGTTCTTCGGAACAATCACCATTTTTCTCCAGCTGTTAATTTTAAAAGCAGTGCTCTAATTTGTACTTCTAAAGCCTTCTTCCAAGTTTAACATCATTTTGTTTCTTTTCTTCTGCAAAGAAAGGGTTTATTTCAAATTTAAAACTTAAGAAAGTATTTGCTATTTGTAATTAAGAGCTTGTTCGAAGATATGTGAAAGTGCTATCAGATAATACTGTTGCGTGCGTACCGGTTTGTTATGGATTGAATGCACAAATCGTTAAAAAGTTAACAAAAATTTATTCTTTCCACAAGAAATAAAATCAAAATGCTGAAATATTTCTTCAGAGATATTCGCACAATATCACAATATCTCAAATGTTTAGCAAAACTCAATTCAAAACAGATAAAATAATTCTATCTCCCAGCGAAATCGCTACAGCATAAAGTAAACAAACAGCAGTTCGCTTTAAACAGCTACAACTACAACAACAACTGCAACAACTGAGATGAGTCTAGTCTAGTCTGGACAACTATTGCTGGGATATTGCCAATTATGAGCAACTTATCCAGCTCACTGAGGAATTGCATAGAGCCCCTGACGTGCAATTTCCTTAAATAAAATAAAACCAAATATGCGGTATGAAAGAGATGCCGTTTGCATCGCAAGGTTGCAATAAACCAAAGTCCTGCAATGTAGAGAGAAGTCCCAACTAGAATCCTGACTGAGCCGCGTTAGTACATGTCTGCGTCCTAACCAGCGCACATGAAAGTAACACAATTTATTAAACTTTTATTATACAATACAATACAATACAATAGAATACAAATACTGAATTAATACATGAAATATAACATAAAAAATGATAATAAACATTGAAATTCTTGATTAAATATGATAACTAGGATAAATAACGAAAGCCTATTTACATATGTACAAGTTGAAGCAATGCTCTAGCTCTA
>KK114797.1:289489-306061 GCA_000611955.2 Stegodyphus mimosarum
GTACACCAATTTTCAATATCAGGCATGTAATTCTGCAGGGCACGTATCGCAAGGTCGGCCTTAAGTGATCTGGTAGCAATGGCGGTATCATCCGCGTAACATCCCAGATATTGTTGTCTCGTGAATCTATCCCTGGGAAAATCTGAAACGTAGAATGTATAGAGAACCGGGCCCAGAATTGATCCCTGGGGGACCCCTGCACCCAGTCTCATACAATCCGAGCTGTCTGAACCAATTGAAACATAAAAATTTCTGTCCTTGATAAATGAGTATATAATCCTTATAATTTCTCTATTAAAATCAAGTTGTACTAATTTGTATATTAGCCCCTCATGCCAGACGCGGTCGAAAGCTTTCGCCACGTCTAGCAACTGAGATGAGGTGTTTCAATTCGGCCTTTATAAGCTTTTTAATTATCAGTAGAACAATCTCGACTTTTCTGGATGGCAACAGTAGTTACGAGATATTTATTTATTAAACATTAAATGCACGCGCTCTTTTATTTTTATTTTCTTTTTTTTCGACGTAGCTTTCTCTTCAAAAATCGTCTGCGTTGCACGGGAAATATAAAGCAATTTTAATTACAATTCTAAATAAATAGCCAAATAAATATGAAATTCATAACAATATACATGTTTAATGGAATTTTTTAAGCATATTGTGCTGGTTTTTGTGTTTACTTATTAAAATCGTTTTTGCTATCCAATAGAAACATAAGATGAAAGGCAATGAGGAAGAGTTATATTCTAGTTTTGGCATCCTGAAAATTCCAGATTTCAGTTAAATGGCATACTGTGTTATCCTATGCGTTTATTTATAAGTAATTTTGCTTTGAGAAAATTAAATCACTATTGACAATACATTCTAGCATTGTACGATTAATTAATCCTAGCATTGTATGATTTAAGCATATAGTAAATCACTATACATGATATTTAGATAACACGCATTCGTAGAGGACCTTCCAAAGGAAATTTCTTACATTTAAGTAAGTTAAGTAGTTTCTTACATTTAGCGAAATCTTTTATTCTCATTCTATTTACTTAAAATATTTGCACAATTATATTCACCATGAGATCCGATGGTTCTAGTTTCGCAAGAATCAGCTTGTTCAGTACTTTTATGAAATCACAAGTTCCGCAACTTTTCTCGGCAAATGTATTGTTATATGTAAATAATTATTCTCAATTTTTAAATTTAAAGAAAATTGTCATTCGAAGTTAGGAAAGTTTAAAACTCACTTTGTATAATCTACAAGTCACGACGCGTTATTTTATATTATGCTAACATATTATTATGCATCGCCCGCCCATTCCGTTTCACCTTACCGAATGAATCATCCATTTATCCTGGCAAAGAACCAAATCACGTGGCATAAGATCTTTCATTTATCTCTTAAAATACACGCATCATTAGCATGACTAACAGACATATTTGTGTAATATTTAACAATATCTATTTTCATAAACTTTTTCTTACAACGACAAATTTCTGATGCTTGTATCTTAATAATGCTTATTAATACATATTTGTACCGTATATTTTGCAAGGAATAATCTTATCTCCCGGTGCGTACTTTCGTGGTGTAAGTAGCTATCACGTCCAGTTAGCAATTTGAAGACAAGCGATTCATATTATGGCGAATACATAATTAATTTCTTCCATTTCCTGGGTCCAAAAGAATATAAAATATTCTCTAAAATAGCGCACACAATAAAGTTTTAGTAGAGGATAACTCGTCACTACTTGTTTGGTGAACTTTTTTTTGGCCTCTTCGAACGCCTTTAAGAGGGGCAGGGGAATTTGAAAGATTATGCATTTCTCAATGTGTGATCTGGTAGTGTAAGAGGCTATCACATTAAATTTGCTAGAAAATCCCGTGCTTCAAATCTGATGAAAGCACATTTGGTTTCTCATAATTCCTGGTTTCGAAAAACCTACAACAGCTCAAGTGTTACCCGAAATTAAAATGCGGTGGACAATAACTCATAACCAACTAGATTTGGCTGACCGAGTCTCGCCCTGCTTCTCCACGTCCAGTCACCAGAGTAAAGGAGCATTGCGGGGGGGGGGGAACTGAAAGGTTTTATATTTTAAATTACGTCCAAAGGTATGTTTTTTAAACATTTTGTGTGTTACCTTCATTTATTAAATATCATCCTCTTCGCACTTAAACTATAAAACACAGTTCATGAGCAATATCGTAAAATAATTTTAAAATGAGCATATCTTTAGAATTTCCGATACACTGTCTCACGCGCTGGAGATATAAATGATTTTTCTGTACAACGTTCACGTTGCGCTCTTGGAAATCCTTGAGTTTGTTAATCAGAAATTCGTTAAAGTTTTACAAAATATGAAATCGATAATAAAACAAATTCCAAATTTCAAATTTGGGCTTCCGGATGCCCATATTCGGGTGAAACGTTCAATATTTAAAATTCGATGGCTCTGAGTACCGTAGTTTTATCACAATGCGAGAACGTACATACATTTATGCAGATTCTTCATTATTTAATTTCTTTAAATATAATACACGGCGATAATATTTGTTGTCAACAATTTGAAAAGTGAAACAACGCTTTTAATGAATCAAAGCAAAATGCCAAAGCGAAATTAATAGTCCTTCTTGGCAAATATCCCCTTTGGACTAAAAGAAAGGTGGGCAGTTCTATATCTTCCGTTTTACTTGGCCGATTGACGAAATTCAAATTTGCTTTTTTTCATGTCTCGAAAGCTCAATTTATAATTAAATTTATATATAGCATTGTTCTAATATAGGTATTTTAACACAAAATCGATTATTTCTGAAATGACATGCCAATTTTTATTCATATTTCAATTCTACGACTCAAATTATGCCTAAATATTAAATTTTGTAAAGTTTAGTGCGAAATTTACGGTGAAATTCAAACATTTATTATGGCGCATTTTTTTATTTTTATTTTTTATTTTTTTAGTTTGAGCCAAAGAAAATTCTTAATTTATAGTAAGTGACCTACTTACTTTCCTTTTCCTTTTTCACTGGTGCACGACTGAAAAAAGGTCCGCCGTTCATTCTTTCAAATAATTTTAACAAAGTGTGTAAACCACATTTTCGTTACTATCACTTACAATAAATCCGCGAAACTTCAAAACGAGCCAATATGTAAATTCATGTGTATCCCAGAAAATTTTGAATACAAAACTGTAATTTTTTGCAGATATGCTTAGAAATGCATGTACTTTAAGATGATGTTAAAACTTTTATACGATATAATACAATTTTTTTTCGAAAAATTTATAAAAAATATTTAAAAATAAAAATTTAAAAAATAAATCATAAAAAAGGGGCGAACTATATTTGGATCAAGATTAAATTTCGAATTCTGGGAGAATGAATTAAGTAAGTTTAATAAAAAAATAGATATTGATAAGTATATATCAAATTCTAAGTAAGTTTAATAAAAAAAGAAAAATTAATAAATATATACCAAATTGAATTAACATTGAGGAGCTAAAATTTTAAGAGCTAATTTTGTAAAAACTACTAGAGCGATTTTTACAAAACTGGGCAGTTTGGCATAATTTGAGTTGTAAAACCGAAAAATGGGAAAAAAAACTGACATGTCATTTCAGAAAAAAATCCGATTTTGTTTCAAAGTAACTGTATTACTATATATAAATCTATAAAATATATAAATACTATATATAAATGTATACTATATATAAATCTAGTACATATCCTAAGTCGCGCTTTCGAGACATGAAAAACGCAAGTTGAATTTCGTCTTTTTTTTTTCCAAATGGTTCGAATCTTGTTGAGGTCCCTTCTGATTTATCTCATTCTCTGTCTACGAAAAACTGAATATTTTCTACAACCCGAAACAGCTTCCTTTTTTCTTTAGATTCACATGCACTATTATTTTTAAATAACACTAGGTTCAGATTTATATGATCGATGGACGATATTTGATATGCAAATATTAAAGCTATTTATTCCAAGATAAAGGGTAGGGCAAAAAATACATAACTCATGCTTTTTTAATACTCTTTAATTTGCACAGATTTGATTTATTTGCGTAATATTTTATACAGTTAAGATACAATAACATGCCGAATAAATATTAATTTAGAAGTGAAATTGCAAAAATCAGTGTTATATTTTCAAATTTGCACAGGACTAGTTTTCATGGTTTTTACCGAACCACCATCCTCAGCTGCAAAAGCGAAAATGAACGAGATATAATGATTAGATAAGATTTCTCCCATCAATAAAATTCCGAGTTCCATACTCCGGGACTCCATTCCGGATATGAATTCCTAGGGTATTTACAGGATTCCTTGCCAGTGTGGTTTAATTTACATTGGCCAAACTAAGAGAGCCTTAAAATTTCGCGTTAAGGAACACGAGGCATATGATAGGAAAAAAGGAAACACAGAAGTCTTCTGTTGCCCAACATTGTTGGTCCGAAAATCACACTTTCAATTTTTCTGCTGCCAAAATTATTCAAATAACATCTTCCATTGCTGAACTGGATTTTAAGAGGCATTTCACATTCAAAAAATCTTTCTGTTCTAGTTAACGACCCTAATTCCAATCCATCTTTGCTTTCAGCCTTTAAAGAAATTATGTTTTAGTTCTGGGTTCATCAACAGATGGCGCCAGTAGCTTGTCTCCTGTCCAGGCTTTCTTATCTTATCTTATCTAATCATTATATCTTATCTCGTTCATTTGCGCTTTTGCAGCTGAGGATGGTGGTTCGGTAAAAACTATGGAAACTAGTCCTGTGAAAATTTGAAAATATGACGCTAATTTTTGTTGTTTGGCTTCTAAATTAATTTTATATAGTATTTGCTTCGTCAACATTTTGCTGACAAATAAAATGCGCTAAGATTTAGTTTTAATAACAAAATTTTAAATCGAATATCCTAGAAAGTCACAGATAGAATAAAGAAGAATAACCAAGATTTTCTTTATATTTTAACGTTTTTTACTAGAAAAAACTTCATATTTTTACAAAGATACTTCATATTTTTACAAAGATGTGCCGCCTTCATATTTTAACTATTATTTTTTTAAATTAAAGTAGAAGCAACTGCCTTAATTAAATTCAAATGTAGAATAAAATATAAAATACAGTAGCATTAGTAAACATACAGGGATTATTTTCGTTTGCATCTTCAGGCAAAGTTCAAAATTCTTTTAACTTAACTGTCATAATTTGGAAATTATATTTTAGTATTTTAGTTGCAACTATTTATGGTTTTCAAAAAAAGATGTACTTTTCCATCTGCGGCTTTGAATACTTTTCTGTTTGTAATTTTTCTTAGAGCTGGAGAAAAAAATGAAGGAATTTTATTCTATCCTTCAAGTTAAAGCATAATTAGTTTTTAATTAGCTACCTTAGATGAGCCTTTAAAATAACGTTCGCTTACAAGGAATAATTTATGTAACAAAAATATCGTAACAAATGTTCAATTCCACAACAAAAGCTCAGACAAAAACAGCACTCACGGAAAATATAGGAAAATGAGAAAAATTGGCTATAACATAATGCAATAAACGCTAAAATAAATAGCAAAAAATAAAAGAAATTACGTTTCTTAACTTTTATTTTTAGGTAAAAACATATTTAATTCAAATTTTCATCGACAGACGACTGTATACCATTTGGGAATAACGATTACACTCAGATTATTACTAGGAAGTTTTGTTATCAGGAAAAAAAATTAGTTGTCACATATAACAAAAGTAATTATTTAGTGTAGCCACCAGCAAAAGAAAATATTCAGTATTATTGCTACCACTGCTCCTGTCAATTTTGTAGTGTTCTTTCTCCGCACCATTTTGAGCTAAATATTTTTCCTCCCTCCAAATTACTTAAAATTCTTTTTCCCCCCTTTCTTTTTTCCCTACGTCGTATTTCGTTGTCAGCATGACCAGGAATTTAACAATTTATGAAATTTTTAGACATTTTGAGTACTTTATACTAATTAGAGCTTCTACTGGAGTTCGAACCTGAAACCTCCTTTTGTCCCCTTCATGTTTATGATTTCTACCGAAATCTATGATTACTATCCAAACGATTTCTTCCTTGAATTTATCTCAGGGAGCGAATGTTATCTAAATATCTGATTCGTCTTCAGTTCGAATGATGTGCGTGCCAGTTGTGTAATGTGTGTGTTTTGACTTATCTCAGTTGTTTGACAGTGACATCAGAACAAGCCTACGAAATGCATCGGGGCAAAGAATGTAAGGTTGCGCCTGTCGTTGGGAAGAGTCTTAAGCACCATACAGGTGACAGTACGAATTTGCTAAGCTCTACCCCCCTGATTTTGATGGAAAGCACCCCGCGGGGATGGGTCTGAGGGTCTCCCACCCCTGTTCTCCTAACACTTGCCTCTCGAGAGGACTTACGCCTCGCGGCATATGTGAGGCCAGTGCCCCTATGCAGCATAGACGGTATACAATTGCAAACATCCTTCTGTTCTCCGGGATTCGAACCTGGGCACTGCGTTCAGCGTTCGCTAACTACTATTCCCGTTGGGCAGCCAGTTGGTAATGTTTGTACAGGGACTTCTTCACTTTGCAAATGCTTTTACTTAATCGAGAGTCATTCTAACGATGAACTTTGACGGCGCTCGAACCCAGATTCTGTCTGTCAGTCGACTATTGCGTCACTGAAGCTAAGTGAGCAATATTTCTTGATTATTTTCCTGAACACTCAACTGGTAGGCGTGACTTTACTAATAAAGACAATTCTACTAAATTTATGTTACTTTGCTCAATCGATTTTCCCCTACAGGGAGAACAGGTAGGATTATTTTTCCTTGCTTGTATTGCTTCTGTAAACTCTAGTTGCCTATAAAGAAACTCTGTTTGAGAAACGTTGGACAACAGTAGTATACATTGTTGTTAATTATTTGAAGAAATTTCACCATTTTGGTCGAAAATCAAAACCCTTTTTTTCTTTATTAAATGAATCAATATCATTTAATCAAAGAATTTATAAAATAAATCAATTTTTGGAAAATATATTATTTTGTTCTTAAACTTGTTTGAATTACTATCACGTGCAGCCAGCCTTTCATTAGATAAAGCAAATATTCTGTCTCCTACAGGCAGCTCAAAAAGGTCCCTTTTATTTAAAAGAATGATTTCTTTCAGAAATATTCTGTTTAAGTAATGGGCCAACAGACTTGTGATGAAACTCTCTCCTTTTGCGTTTTCGTTTCGATGATTTTGTTTTCCTCTGAGTTTTTTCCTCAATTCAGTTTCCTTTTTCAAATGAAGCTTCAGTTTGGTTTTCATTTGGTCAGGGAAAGATTCAGATTTTTTGGAATTATTTTGATCATACTCTGTTTTGATTTCCTTTTTCTTTCAACTACTATTCTCAGTTTCGGTCTTCAATCAATTTCATATTTTCAGAGCGTGAAATTGTATTATTTAAAAATATAGGCTCACCACGTGTTTAAATCATAAAATGTAGACTAAATGTTAGTACATCTGATATATATACTATATTAGGTATTGAATCCTGATGTTTCTGGATGAGCGATTGCGGAAGTACCTTTAAAAGATTTTCGTTTAGCTTCTTCATACAGTGACTTCAGTTCAACACTTCTCTTCTTGTATAAATATTTTTGGACAGGCCTTTCTTAGAACGTTCGTATTGCGCATGAGGCAAAATTACATTTTCAGTCAGTGTGGTTTTGACCACTAATTCAATTTCAGAATTTATGTCATCCGTCGAAGCTAGATTTATCGTTTGTTCTAGAAGTCTATGTTGAAAACGAGTGTGAACTGCTTTTATGATATGAATTTGAAGTTCTTCATCTCATTTGCTTCTTCAAATAATGCAGCTGTTTCATTACTTAAAAGGTACCTTACTTGATGTAAGGAATTTCTTAAGACTGCAGCCTTTTTTATCATATGAACAAAATGGCATTCAAGTTCTATCTCAGCCAAAGGTAAACACGTAGGATGTTCTTCCAGAGGTCTTCGTATCCACACGGTTTCGCCCCTATACATGGAAGGCTCCGCATACGTTTTGCTAATTAAATCTAACGTTACACCAGCATCTCTACCTTTAGGCATTTTGTAGCCATTTACTTCCCCTAGGCTGGTGTATGGAGCCATAATATTTTTATAACTATATTTGGCAAATTCATTTGAGGCTACAGTTTCCAAATTCCTCTTGAATTTATCACACTGATGTCGGAGATGAGAGTAAGACCAGCATCTATAAGAGGTTGTTTCCGTTTCCCGAATTCGTTTTTGTGAATTGTATTAATAAATTATATCTAAATCACACTATCAAAATCCTTCGAGATTTCTTTAGGATTATATCTGACGAAATCTTGCATTCTGTGTGCATTCATGCATTCTACAGCTTTCATTCTGTTTCCAAGAGCATGACACTCTTGAGGTTTTAAACTCTGTTTTCTAGGAGTTTCCCTGTTAAAGCTGTTATCATACACTCATGTCCAAAATTATGTTTACATGCATAAATTCACGGATTTCTCAGAGACTAATAATTTAATGAATTTTCGTGGAATCATACATAACATGATGACACATAAATGCAACAGAAAAAATTGAAGATCACCTCATATCATATAAAATTGTAGCATGAAACAATAAAAATGGTAATAAAGTGTGACAAAGAGAGTTAAGAAAAAAAGGAATGATTCAGAAAAAGAATTAAGTCTTACGAATTTAATATGGAATATGATCTCCCCTGACTTGTACACACATATCACAACGTGTTTTAAGGCTGGAAATAACGTTGTTAACCACAGTTTGGGGAATTAATCTCCACTCTTCCAGCAATGCCGTCTTCAGAGCATTTACATCTCTAGGAGGAGGATGTATACGTGCAATTGCTCTTCCAAGGTAGTCCCATAAGTTCTCTATCGGGTTAAGGTCAGGAGAGTTTGGTGGCCAAGGTATTCGCTTAATGTCTTCACTTTCAAGGAATTCATCAACGAGGTTTGCTCGATGTGGACGGGCATTATCATCCATAAATAAAAAGTCAGGTCCATATGCACCCCTGAAAAGTCTTACATAAGGATCTAAGACCTCATCCCGATATATCTGGCCTGTCACAGATCCGCTGCTGAACACGTGTAGGGGCGTACGTCCATCGATCATTATTCCACCCCATACCATCACACCTCCACTACCGAAACGGTCACGTTCCACAATGTTCGAGGGATCATTTCGTGTTCCTGACTCCCTCCAGATGTAAACACGTTTAGAATCACCAGTTAAACTAAACCGCGACTCATCAGTAAAGAGAACATGGGACCATTGATGTTCAGTCCAGTTTTGATGTTCTTTACACCAATTAAAGCGATCCCTCTTTTTCTGTGAAGACAGTAAAACACATACCCTTGGCTTTCTGGCATAAAGGCCTTTTTCATTAATTAAGCCTTCTATTGTTTGCCGTGATGCAACAGTTCCAGTGGCGGCTGCAAGCTCTGAACTTAACTGGCGAGCAGTAGCCTTTCTGTTACGACGGGCAGTTAATGCCAGATACCGATCTTCAGAAGCAGTTGTCATTCGTTTCCGACCTTGTCCAGGCCTCCTTACAACACTTCCATCATTTTGAAACTGTTTCCATAGCTTAGAGACTGTCTGTCTTGAAATATTCAGACATGTGGCTGTTTCCATGATTGATTGCCTTGCTTCTAAACGGCCGATAATTCGCCACTTTACAGATTCTTCCAAATGATACTTCGAAGCCATAACAAACCGCTTTGAGTCCCTACACACTGAAATCAAACGCTATGTTGCAGAAATTCACTCAAATATTCAGTTTGCGCAAAGCGCTTGATTCACCCTTGGATGACGTAACGCCTAGATTTGCATATCACAAACCGTTTGATTACTTTTGATTGGATAATGCTAATTAGGCTTGGTTTTCAGACATTCCCTGCAAATACGGATCACATTGATTCGATATTTCATTGAATATCATCATTTTTGGGTATGTAAAGATAATTTTGGACATGAGTGTATTTCTCTAATTTGTCAACTAGGTCATATGGAGTTTTTAATGCCATCCATTTGCCAAGAACATTTTTCCTAACTTCCACTGAAACCCATTACTTAATTTGCTCGGTAACTAATTAAGTAGTCTTCTAAGATTTTGAAACATTTAAACGCTGCATCCTTATACGGCCAATGACACGTGTTCTGCATTCTGTTCGTTTTTTGAAAATGAATGTTGGTTTCCCTTTTCAATCCCAGTGACTACCATTTGATATCCTTTAGTCTGTAGTGAGCTGTTTAAAGACATTTCACCATTTTTTTTCAAAGTTACGAAAATTAAAAACATCTTTAGGGTTAGGACTTTTACGTTTCTCACTGGATATTTATTTAGTAGAGCAAAGTTACGACGTTACAATATATACCTGTAATTTATAAGTTAAGTTCGATCATCGATTAAGTTTCTGAATTAGTCGTAATTAGTTGCTTAGTTAATTATGGATAGGAATTCAAAGGCTACTTGCATCGCGGAGAACATTGTTAGGGAACCTGACTCGTATCTTCCTGCATACAAGTAACTTATCAATCTCCAGTAGGCGACCTAAAATGAACTATCAGCATTAAGGCGTTTGAACCTTTCAGTCACTAGTGAGCTGGATCTCATCATAACTTATTACTAAACTTCTCATGAGATATCTTAATATCTAAGGTATATCATGTAATTTATATATATATATATATATTATTGAGTGTCAATAACTTGTAAAATTCTCAAGAATAAACACGTGGAATGAAGACCCTCTTTCTTCTGTTGCAGTTTAAACCCTCTAACCGGCAAGGCCGTATATATACGGCCTAGAATATTTTTTGTAATATCTGTACGAACGTATATATACGTGGATATTAAAATATGTCAAAGAAATTAAGGCAATATGTTAAAAGTAGTACATAAGTCCAGGTAAAAAATGACAGGAAATGCTTTATATTAAATCAAGAAAATAAATTTTTCTGGTAGTAGCTTTGGGAAATTTGTGCTTTCTTAGCGAAAACCTTGGCTGGTCAGAGGGCTAAATAAGTATCTAATGTTGGCACCATATGACATCCTTGTACAGCCAATGGCCTCCTTGGTATTATCCATATGACGTCCTTGGAATTATACATATATTTTACTGCACTTCATTTAAATTTATTTTCTGGAACTTCATTAGAGATATATTTTTCATTCAATTATTTTAGTTCTCACTCCACTGGAAGAAACAAATACCTAAAAACTTAACAAATCTCTATTAGAAATTGCTAAAAATGATAACCCAAACCACAGAATGCAGTTAAGATCAATAAAAAAGCAATTTTCTCAACTAAAAGTAGAGTTTCTAAGGGAAAACAAGCAATTCGACTTTAGCTTCACTGGGCAGAGTGATACTGAAGTCGGTGTATCAACTTAATAAAACACTACACTACTGAAAGTTTCATATGGAAACAAATCTCGCTTCGTTAGGCTTATCTCCACTTACGCTTTTAAACTGACGATAATTCTACAACTATTGCATGCATTTTATCTAAAGGCATAAAACCTTAATCGGAACATATGATCAACATAATTCAATCACTTTTAAAGCAACAAAATGCGCAATTTGCCAACATATAAGAGTAAAAAAAGAGCTTACCGAGCGGAGTAAAGAAATGGATATATATATGCACGTTTGGTACTGCCGATTGCAATAAAAAAGAGAGATGCCCAATTAGATGTTAGAGCAAGTCCCATATACCAAATTTCCATGTTCTACGGCTAATTGGTTTTTTGAGTTAGGCGAGATACATATGTACGTACGTACAGAGCTCGCAAAAATACCTCGAAATTAATTTTAAATTCATTCTACAACAAGTTTTGAAAAAATGTATCCTTTACCATACGTACAGACGTACGTGCAGATATCACGCAAAAATCATCAAATGGGTTCTGAAGTGGCTGAAATAGGTATTTCTGTTGAAATATAATACTCAGAGTTTTTCGCGATTACAATAGTTCCTTTGCGTCGTATAGGTAAGTGAAAATTACGAAATTATAATTTCAAATGGCTAAAGAGATGTCAAGGATAAAGAAAAACTATCGTTGTTTCTGCTTAACACCCAAAAGAACATTGTTGATATAAGCTTAAAAAATGAAGTGTACTTGGAAGTCGTGAAGTCACAACTTCGGATTTGAAACCAGCAGCAAAATTGTAAAAGGACTGATCTCTAATCTAAAATCGTCGAATATTTAATATTCATCAGAACTGCACCCTACAAATCTGAGACGTTAGTTCAGACTGAGTTCCAGCTTAGGTTTTATATTCATGGTCTTGCTCAGTGGTTATATTTGCAGGGTGAATAACAAGGGTGGGCAAGAGTCGCGTCAGCAAATCTGATTTTAATCCCTTGGAAATACATTTATAAGGTATATCTCCCACATTCTTAGCGTGCCTTCGTGGTGTAATGGTCAGCACACTGAGCCGGTATTTCAGAGGTCCGTGGTTCGATTCCCGGCGAAGGAATTGCATATTTTTCATGTCTCCTGCTACTAAATAACCTAATGTCTCTACACTGGCAACACTGGCGCAACTAGAAGGGTTGTGGATGATGACTCTCCACACCCAGGACTTGGCGACTAGGTCCCCTAAAACCCTAGTCGCCTTTTAAAAAGGGGAGTATATAAGGTATATCTCCCACATTCTTAGCGTGCCTTCGTGGTGTAATGGTCAGCACACTGAGCCGGTATTTCAGAGGTCCGTGGTTCGATTCCCGGCGAAGGAATTGCATATTTTTCATGTCTCCTGCTACTAAATAACCTAATGTCTCTACACATTGTCTAGAAGCTTCTGAAATATCGCCAAATTAGCGATAAATCGTAAAATATCAACATACACGCAAAATATTCGCTCAGACCCTGAAGTTTTTATCAGAATTTATCTTCTTTCTGGTTATATGTCAGCTATTAACATGGTTTTAATGTATATTTACACAAAATTTTAAACATCACAATGTAACCGTTGTTCCACAAAAATAAACTCCGGCTAGTTCTAAAAGTGTTTATTAACAGAATAGGGAACAGTTACAAAGAAAATATAGATCTAAAGAGAACATACACCAAAGCGGAGCGCCTAATATTTAGAATTAACATTCATGTCACGGAGGCATAATATTTCAGAACCTATCCTCATCGCTGCTGGAGGTCGACTCACTATAAGTTGTTCTCGTTGCCGCTAGATGGCGTTCGGTGAAATAGATCGGTTGTATCTAAACAGTTCTATTACAACAAGAGAAATCAATATGCAACAAAATATAAGGAAAAAAATAATAAAATTACACTAACTATTCCAAATTTAACATTATAATTTTTTAATTTTTCAGTTCTCAATACAATTATTAAGAAATTTATTTTTCGCTAAACATTTTTAAGTATGTATGCAGTAGTCACGAAATAATGCTACCGGTCTCTTGTAATTAGGACTGTCTGCTGAATTAATAACTACGTTAAAATACAAATATGTTTTGTTTTCGTCTGCTTTCCACAGATCAGTACTTAAGATAAAAGTATTCAACATCTCCACCCTTTGTTTCATTTCTTTCGTGATGAATAAGCAGGAACTCCACCCTTTTTCATCTCTTCAGCGATTCTTTATTAATGGAATCGTTACTGATTTTTTTATGGACTATACAGACAAGTTGCTTAAGGTGGACAATGAAAAATCTTGTATTTTAATTGTACTTTGTAGCTGTAACCGAAACTGCGTATTTTATATTTGAATTAAGATAATAAGAGAGAAAAAAAGATTATGTTTTTACTGCAGACGGAACCAGACAGTTTTAATTTATGCTTCATTACACACACAATTTAAGTAACAATTGTTCCTCTAAACTTTAAATATATTAAATTTATATTTTAGTTTTTTCAATCAGGTGATTATTTTGTAATATAAGGTATATACAAATTTTTGTGTCTATTTTTTTTTGTTTTGTAATGTAAGGTATATTTTAATTTTATATAACATTATTTTAATATGGAAAACATTTCCTATCAATTTTTGTTTCCATTTACAACTCCCTACCAGAATGAGTTTTTAGGATCGAGTTGAATGCAACTGAGTTAGAAGAAGTATTTAAGGAAGGTTCAAGTTACTTCTTTAGAGAGTGGCAGGTGCAGGTATCCTTATTAAAGCGTGTTTTCTTTCGGGATAAGTCAGTCAGTATTATTACGTTCATTTCGATATTTGCCGGTAGTTTAAATTAAAGGCCAACTGCGTTAGATATCGTTCGACTAAGTCTCATTAGTTAGTCATAGTTTCTTATTTCTTATTCTGAGTTAAAGCCCGAGTAGAGGCTTTCCTGTGAGCCCGAGAAGGGGCGGACTGTTATTCTTATTTGAGTGAATAAAAGGATATTTTATTCCTTATCGAGAGTACATCTTAATTATTTTGAACTCGCGATAAGTCGCCACGTAGTTCTCTAGGTTCCTCCACGTTCATCTCAGACAAGGAATTAGGAACCCTACAATTTATTTGTATTTTAATTTGATATCTTTATAAAAGCAAAATGAAGGGAATTCCGAAATTTTTATTTCTTTATTTAAAATTTTAATACCTAAATTCTTCCCTCGTAATTCTAAATCTTTAACCGTAAACCTAAATTTCCGCACTCCGGATATTCGGAATCGGAACTCTTGTTAAACTTCGTATCTCCGAAACTGTTCTCGTGTCTTCGTATCTCTGAAATTTTTATTTCTTTATTTAAAATTTTAATACCTAAATTCTTTCCTCGTAATTCTAAATCTTCAACCTTAAAACTAAATATCCGCACTCCGGATATTCGGAATCGGAATTCTTGTTAAACTTCGTATCTCCGAAACTCTTCTCGTTCTAAACTAAATAAAATGAAGCTTTTTAGTGATTTATTTACAGTTTTAAAAACTTTTGTTGTTATAAATACTATAAAGGGATAACATCCATATAGTGCAGTACGTATTTTTAAGGAGCTGCTAAATTAATTTATAATGTCTATTTACCTGAATACGACCAAACTGGCGTTATCTGATTACCTGAGAGAATATGTCCTCGTCGAGATCTCATTCTAAGAGTAACTGGTTATTTTTATATCATGCATGAAGAAAACTATGATACATTCATGTAGCCAGCTCATTTCCCATAACTCGAATCCGGTTAATTTAGATGAACGTGCATGATATATACACTCAAGTCCATAAATTAAAGATAATGCAAAATCAGGGAAAGGAAGAGTTAGAAGCAAAACAAATTTGACTTATTTGTAAAGCTTATTTATTAAACAAAAGGTAAAGAACAAAAAAAGATGCTATATGTTTGATATTATTAAAAACGTTAGCGATTTTTTCTCCCTGGAGCAAATTACAAAAAAAAAACCTATTTACAAAACATCAATATTACATGGTTGGTATGATTGTATCCCAGATGTATGTATGTCTCCCAGACGATGCAATACAGTCCGTACAACGCCTAGGTATGCTGAGTATGAAATTATCGATCTGATCTTGGGGGGATATTACACCACTCAAAAAGCAATGCTCTCCGAA
Organism: Stegodyphus mimosarum; assembly: GCA_000611955.2. Classification (NCBI taxonomy): domain Eukaryota; kingdom Metazoa; phylum Arthropoda; class Arachnida; order Araneae; family Eresidae; genus Stegodyphus; species Stegodyphus mimosarum. The sequence continues at coordinate 305,050 of KK114797.1, forward strand.
GTTCCGGTAGACATGTAGGACAAGGTTGATGGGCTGCAACTCGTCGGCCAAGCATGTCCCACACGTGCTCTACTGGATTCAAGTCCGGTGAGAATGCTAGCCAGTCCATACGGGTGATATCCTCCGATTGAAGGCATTCGCTTACGATGTTTGCACGGTGCGGACGGGCGTTGTCATCCATAAACACAAATTGTGCGCCCATGGCGCCCCGAAACAAACGTACATGTTGTTCCAGAATGACGTCCCGATAGATTTGGCTTGTCATGGTTCCAATTTGAACGTGCAGCTCAGTTCTGGAACCCAGAATAATTCCACCCCAAACAAGCACTCCTGCACCACCGTAATGATGTCGTTCAATGATGTTTTCTTGGTGGTAACGGGTACCTGGAGCTCTCCTTATAAAAGGTCTGGCGAGAATCAGACTGCAAACTAAACCTGGACTTGTCGGAAAACATCGCACAAGCCCACTGTTGCGGTGTCCACAATGCATGCTCTCTACTCCAGGCTAACCGCAGGCGACAGTGAGTTGCAGTAAGTGGAATGCATCTGACAGGTCTACGAGTATATAGACCAATCTGCCCTAAGCGTCTATACACGGTCTGCCTTGAAATTGTCGAACCAGTCGCTGAAGAGAGCTGACGAGACAGGTCTGAGGCTGTGCTCCGACTGTTTCTTTTGGCAGTAACTGCCAAATACCGGTCCTCATTCGGCGTTGTAACTTTGGGGCGACCTGTGCTGTAACGTCTACTCACATTACCATCATCTTGGAATCGTTGCCAAAGCCTGGAGATGACACTCTGGGTAATTCCAAGTTCGTCTGATACTTCCAGTTGGGTAAGCCCACATTCCAGACGGCCGATAATTCTACCACGTAAAAAATCATCCAAATGCGTCCTTTGTGTCATAACTATTCGGTTATTGCATTGAAATGCTTATAAAGCGCCTGCGAACAATTTTACTTCTTTGCGTGTATTCTTTATATATCACTCTCTTACACTCTCGTCATTGTGAC
>KK114797.1:315539-378186 GCA_000611955.2 Stegodyphus mimosarum
TATAGATCACGTAATAAAAAAAAAAAAAAAATTTACATATTTTAAAACCACATTAATTAAGTACTGACTATTTAATTGTTATTTAAAATTAAATCTTTTAAATTATTCATTTTTATTTATACATAACTGACTGAACCTATTAAAATGTTTATTAACAATAAAACCCTAGACTTTACGTTTGTTTTATTTACTGCTTCTTTAGATGTTCATTTGTTAATTTTTTTTAAACGTCGACTACTCAGATTAACATAAAAAATTTGGTATTTATTTCAGACATCCCTTAATCAGCTTGACATTTTTTCACCTTTTTATATTTTTAGTATGTTGGAAAAGTTAAAAGTGGCAAGCATAACTTTTTTTCCCAGACAGTTGCACTCTTTCTAAAAAGGTTGGCCACTCTTGGGTATGATGGTTAGGGGGGTGATCTGCAATATCACTTCACTCAGGCTTAAATCTTGAAGAAGGCAGCGAACATTTTCGGCGATGTCTGCCGCTCTTCTTGTATTACTGATGGCTCCTGGAGTGCATGATGAGCAATGTTGTCGATGAAGAGCGTTTGCTTTCCCATCGAATGCATGATGAGAAAGGATCCGGTCACCAGTTTAAAAAAAATACGTCATTTAAATTAACTTCTGAAATAAAACATAAACGAAGGTTATAAGGTATTTCTCCCGCTCTCTTTTATATTACTTTTATTTTATATGCTACTTTTATATTACTCGCATTTACAGATATTCTTGATCAAATTTGGAATTGAAAAATATTCCGTATAACGGCTTGGGTGGCAACAGTTCGTTATTTTGTCGAGAAACATTTTTATGCCTTCTTAGGTATGGCGTTAAAGGGGCTAATTCCAAACACCCATAAATGTGTTTCAATCCCCAAGAAGTCATAGATGCTTATAAATTAATAGTGTCTTTTCGACATTGCAACACTTAAAATTCCGTCGAGTCGGAAGTGCCATGGACAGGTTGATAGTAAAGGAAGAGGAGTAAGAGACCCTTAGATTTCGTTTCTTAGGGTTTGCTGTCATCTATCAGGTGCTCAAAGCTGCAACCTCTACAACAACTAAAACATCTCCTTGGCCAAAGACAGCCGCTCCTCTTCTGTTTGGTGATGATTAACTCATCGACTGGTCCGTTGAAACATGATACCCGAAGTTTTTCGAGATTACAATACTTCGAAATGATATTATCTTGGACCTATAGTTCGCGTTGTATTGCAAATGGCGTCGAAGTACTATTTTGCAACAAATTGCTACTATGCTCTATTCTGAACAAAACAAATTTCAACTAAGTTATTTGTGTATTCTTTGATCAGAAACAAATCCATATCATATTACAACCTTATTTGCCAGATTTCTTATTCTCTGATTCTGATGTTTTCTCGTATCAACATGTGTCTAGGGAGTCAAAGTTTTCAGAAAATTGAAGCTGTCCAAATATAAATATTTATAGTAGACACGAAAAGAGATTTTGGCTTCTCCGAATACTTCTAGGAATTTCACGAAGTGGTGGATGTGCATTCCGATGGATATTACACCAAAAGTGTCTAGGTAATAGTTTCTTATATTTCAAATAGAACATCTTTCAGGAACACGTTGTACGCGGATACATTTGTTTCACTCTGAAAAATAAGCATAAAATTCTTGGGAAACGTAAAGATACTAGCGTTACTAAAAGGGGTTTCTGAAGTATCATATTTAAAATAGATATCTCATTGTTATTTGATAGTAAACTTTTAAATACCGTAGGTGTACTAAATATTTTCATAAAGACCATTTCCCTAACATGATCACCTTTAAACGTGACTAGTATTTCTGAAAAGATGTACAAGCGTTGGCACTCCACATCACTTCTTAACACTACCACACAACCGTAAAAGACGCAAAACCACCTGTATGTGTAGTTGGTTTACTGTACTGTATACAAATGTGTGGAATGAATGTAAATATTCAATCGCTACACGGGAATAAAATTTGCAGAATTAAGATTAAGTTGAAACTCAATTCCTTGTACGAGTAAAAAGGAATTACTGTAATCGCCAAACATTTCGGGTATCATATTTCAACGAAAATATCCATTGTGACCGCTATCCAATGCAATTTAGCGATGTTTTTACGGGATAGCTGAACGTTAAAGACAGAATAAATGACTCTTTTTCCCCAAAGCCGCACCAAAAGTATATAAATATACGTATATATATGTTCACTTTGTTATTCGGCTCAGTGAGCTCAGTTTCTTTATACTTATATGTTTGTAAATTATGCATTTTTTGCTTTGAAGATGACTGAATTATGTTGTTCTTATCTTCCGGTTAAGGTTTTTATGCCTTTAGTTAACCTGCATGTTATGATTGCAAAATTATCAACAATTTAAAATTTGTTTAAGTGCAGTTAAGCCTAATTATTTTGGCCATAGCGGCCACATTTGTTTACATTTGAAGCTTAGCAGAATAGTAGATTTGTTGCCAATGTAGAGAAACTAAGCTTCGCAACAACAAAGATAACTCCTGCTTTTTATTATTGCGAATTAAATCATGCTTAATGCATTCTGGAATTTGTTCGAGAAAATTAAATGTTTAAGATTTAATTCGTAATTTTTAGTATAGATATTTTGAGTTTTTATGTATTTTTGCCTTGTCGCGAAGTGATATCTGAATTAATTGAATGAGAAATATTGAATCGTCTGTGAAAATCTATTTCTTTCTTTTTGTTTGTTTGTTTAATTTCTTTTATACATCGTTTTAGATTTATTGTAGTATTTGATTAGAATATGTGGTAACGGTTTTCAGATGATATACATAATTGTGGTGCATTCTGAGTTATAAAATGAATGAGACGTAACGGTGTTAAGTGAACCTAGCGCCAGAGTGTCGCTTTGGTAAACAAATATAGTGCATTTTAAAGCGCGCGTTTATTCTATTGTGGTTTATGCGCTATCGACGAAGTAGATTTAATTCAATCCAATAAGTTTAAATGAAATGCAAAATGCGTATAATTTAATATTCCGTGTAAGGCAATCATGTGCTGTACACACCAGATTTTTACATTAAACATACATATATACTAGTAAAATCTATTGAAGTTTAGTTTGGCATTTGAATAATGATATTTTTAACAGATTCTTCGTGCCTCACAGGTAATGTGCACTGACGCTAATATTGATCATTTGAAAAATCGGAGGTAAAGGAAATTTGCTTCCACATTGGTTAAAATGTAACGGATAAAAATATATCTTAATTTATATCACACGATATTTTGAGAGCATCTTTGCGTAATTAATTAATAATAATAAAACGAAGCATTCTAGCTAAATTAAATAAGTTATCGTTTCACTCTTAACGTTGCTAATTTGTAAGTTGAAATACCTCCTTTCTTGAATATTAAAATTGCATTAACTTTTTTTTTCCTGATAGTAAAGTTATTTTCTTCCTTAAAATCTTAAATCGATTTTTATATGAGTAATAGTTTATCTTAAAAATGTTCTTTGGAGATTTTTCATTTTATGACGGTGTTAGTACACTGGTCATCAAAATTAAAAGATAACGAAAGAAATAAAAGTTAGCTGATACTTAATGAAAAATTATTAATAAAAATGTGTACAAAAGCATTAGTTAACATAAATTACAATGATTGGCAGCTGATAATTTGCAAAATTTTAAAATTAAAATAAAATTTGTGGAAACTGGAAAATGGTGAAAAAATTTAGTCACCTCTTGTGGAGAGATGTTTTCTTTCACATGGTGTATGGCCATTTCAGATAGATATACAAACCTTTCACAGACATTAAGTATTTTTTTGAAAGCAGGAGAAATGAAAAATGAGCAATATCATCGCCTGGACCTGAACTACGGACCTCTTGAATACGTGTCGTGTGTGCTTATTCATTACACCATGAAGGCATGGTAAGATTGCGTGTCACTCTTCTAAAAGTGCACTTTTCAGCTCTTGGAAGCTCGGGATGGAATTCCGTACTCTAAAATTCGACACGTTAAGGCATCCTATATATCGGGTTCGAGTGAGGAAGGTGGTTAATCCGTTCGAGTGGTATCTTCTGATTGCTAGTGTTCTGACACCACATATGCTCGATGAGGCCAAGCATTGTCATCCATTAACAAAATGTCTGGCCCAACAGCACCTCTAAACAGTTTAACTTTGGGATCCAGTACCTCGTCCATATACATTCCGTTCAACAACCTCCTTGAAACAACCGTTACGTTCAACCGTTCAACAACCGTTACGTCCGTTCAACAACCTCTTTGAAAGATGTGCCGCTTGGCGCGGCCATTTGTCAAAATTTCTCCCGAAACCATTAAAACCCAGTCGCAGAAACGGGAAATTTTAAGGACAAAGGAAGGCAAGTTGCGTGTTACTTCTTCTCTCCAAATTAAAACACGTCTAGAATCACTGTTCGAATACTGCTGTACTCGTTAATAAGCAATACTAGGGCCCAGTCGTCTTGGCTGCATTGAACATGACGACGACACCAGTTTGAACAGCTGGAGTGAGTCGAACAGAAACCATTGGTTTTCTCTCATACAGTCCAACTTTCTCTCATACAGTCCAATGTCACATTTGTGCAGCAGCGGAACGGCTAATTTGAGTTTCTCTAGCAGCCTGAAGGTGTAAAACCAAATCTCTTGTAAGCGTTTAGCGTTTTTTTTGAAGCGATAGCGATAACAAATTGTCTTCTGATGCAGTTGTTGCTCTTGGTCGCCCTTGACTAGGCTGTCTTTCTAATCCAGTGATTAAAATGCGGTTCCAAACTCTTGATATGACACTTTGATGGACATTCAAATCTTGGACTATCACCATTTGTGTTTGAACTCGCTGATTATACCAATTATTCGCCCCTTTTGACTTTAACTTAAATGATGCCTTTGAGCCATACCTACTAAATACCGATTACTCTCAGAAGCCACATTGACTTTAAACAACACTATAGACCGGAATTGCAATATGCGTCCATTGCGCAGCACATTATCAATCACCGAATTTGCATATTTCCTGGGCTAAAGTATGCGCGAAAGTACAGTTCTGTGTTCAATCGCTTTTAATTAACATAAATAATTGCAACACTGGGTATTAGTTGCCACATTAGCTTATTGAGCATATTCTTTCTCATCATCGTTTAATTTTGATGGCAAGTGCAATTATCGCATTTCCCCCATATGCGTTGTCGTGATGCACGTAGTTACGGCCCATCCACCAAGCATTAGGAAGATTCGTTGTTGAAGTTCCGGAGAGAGTACAACTGATTTTTCCTCTTCCTGCTCTAGAAAACCTATGTTTTTCTACAGTGTTACCTAATCTAGAATGTTGTCGGCTATCATTCCATACAAATTTGATTTTGTCAACTGGATATCCTGCCTTTCTTGAGGGAGATTTATGTGGACTTGTCTCATTCCGGTTTGCATACTATGGTCTTAAGTGTTTAGATGTTCAGCTAGCAGTTGGAAATTTCGTTGTCCGAATCCCGCAAGAGAACAATTAATTCCTCATGTTTCTATCATTCAGAAAACTATAATCACCACAATGGTTTCTCTGCTGTTTACTATATCCTTTGCAGTTGCTTCAGCATCAAAGTGTCGACAGGTTTTTCCATATATGTTTTTCAATGTCAAAAGACTCTTTGTCGCCAATATTTAAAATAACTGTTTGAGAAATCTTGAATGGACTTTTCGCTGCACTGCATGAATATTCACTGTTAAGTTTTTGAATTTTTTATAATTAAAACAGTGTAGTTTATCGCTTTTTTATAATGCATAATTTCGGTTAATTTTAGTTTTATTGCATTTCTTCAAAAAGCACACGATACAAAGAATGATAATTACATTATAACAACCACAAAAATTCTCATTGAATATCTCTTCCATTAATGTCATTTAGATTCAAAACCTATTCATAGATTACAAATACAATAACTGGTAAAGTGATAGGCATCGCATGAAGTACCAATATTAAGGAGCATAATCGAATAATCAAAGTATAATGAGACGATTAACGTAAATTGTGGTCAAGTATTTAATGAATGCTCTCAAACCAAATCGATTGCTTGCTTATGCAATTAGAGCAGCACAAACGATCCATTTGTTATTAAATTATCAGAAACTTTCAATGTTTCGAAGAGCGTATCCAGGGCGTGTCTAAGGCCACAAATAACTGTTGGTTGCTGAATTTATTTATGCATAATTGCAAATTCTTAAACTGTTTTTCAAACATAAAATGTTTTGTCTTTTAGTTAGTAAGTTAAATAATTGCAAAATATATTATTCTGTTAGCTTGCGTAAGTATTAAATTTCATTAATAATAAAGTTAACAATTTTTGGAGCAGAAAATATGAGAATTGAACTAAATTAAAGCTGACAAACCGATAATTCAATAATATAAATGCAGAAATGGTGCTGAGATAAAATAATAATGACTTTCTCTAAAACAAACACCTCCACAGAAAACCAAATGCCCTGGAACACTGGAGTTGATTTAAAAAAGGAATTTTAAGCATTTTGTAAGAATCAGTACAAAACTGATAAATAATTTTAATGAAACTTAAGTTAAAAGAATTCTTAAAAGACCAACAAAGGTCAGCAAAGGTTATTTACCTTTTCTTCAAATTATTGAATAGTATGCATTTTGATATAGTGTTAGAATGAAAATAAGGTTTTTTTTTTATTTTTTTTAAACAAGGCACTTTGCTTTCAACTGAAGTCAGTTCGAAGAGACGTCATTTCTAGTGTCACGTTTCCAGAAAATGATGTCACTTGTAGCTTCAGGGAAGAACCATTTTATCCGTATAGAGAAAAACGATTCCATACTCAAGTTGGAAGTGACATCAATTTCAGTTGCCAAAAATGATAGTTCCAGAGTTTAAAATGAAATCATTTCTGTTGTCAAGTGACTGACTGTTTTCTTCTCAGGCAGAAAAGTGAAAAAATATCAGGATTTATTTCAGTTGACTAAGGTAGCATTTTATGTTCTTTATATAAAATTTAGTAATAGGATTTCATTTGACATAGACAATATAACCTACTCTGTAATGATAGTAAACATTTTTCAATAGAAAAGAAATTCAAATATTTTGAACTTTTTCTGAAATTATTCACGGTTTCATATAGTTTTGGTCTTTCAATGAAGAGGTCGTCTTAGAGAGGTGATATTTAATGCTATCTTTTAGTTATGTTCCTTTCCCCTCCCCAAAAAAATTGTTTCTTTTCAGAGATGGTTGTCTGCTATCACACAGCCGTTTGTTTCGGAAGAACAACTGTTTGGAACAATTTTTCTGCTATGTCACAACAGCCAATCACCACAGATCATTCTGGGGTTGACATGTAAAGGGGAAACTGGTTCTCCACTACAAACAAGCTGATAGCTGATTAGTTTAAAACGAACAACTTGCAATTTCTTTCGAAGGAAAAGAAAAAATCGTGCGTCTTTCTTTCAATAGTAAACCGGGCAGAAAAATTGTCCGAAACGGTTGTTCGTATGATACATACAAATGCATGTGTGATATGGGTCTTAGGAAAGCGGCTGCAAGTTCATAGAACTTGGACAGCATAATGAAAAATTTGACTGCATGCGCATTTAATTATAAAATTCCAAAATGCTCTTTAAGCAGTTTATTTTATTAATTCTGTGAATGAAAACTATCAGCAAAACAAAATCGTGCAAAATGCAATACGTATAGTATGAAAATAAATAGTACATATCTGTCATATGTAGATAGAGTAACGTTAATAAACTGCATTTCTACGAAAAGGCTCGAACGGCTTTTCCTTATAAAAAAAAAAGAAGGGAATTATAGATGAAAATCAAGATATGCACATACAGCATCAGTCAGAAATTTGGCTACATGCTTAATTGCAACCATTGAAAACAGTAATATTATAGTTAGAAAAAATAAGACAATGCCACTAGGAACACCAGTCTTCAAACTGAAGAACAGTAAACAACATACCAGCTATCACTTTATTGCCTGCATCTGTCGTATTGCGGGTGCTTTCCAGTGTCTTCTTTCTGAAGGTTTTCACATTGTAAGCAACCATTTCTCTCAAATGTCCCACAATTGGCAGCAGTAAACCTGTATTAAAAATGACTGCATTTGAGTCCGAAGGCATTCCGGATCATTCTGGCGTACTACTGCCCATGCTGCAACTGTAACTTCTTGCTGCCTGTTCAGTGCCATCTTTACTAATGATATAAATTCCGACAGGTGAATCTTATTTGTTGCTGTTGTGACTTATCTCACTTGTCTGATAGTAACATCAGAACAAGCCCTCGTGACAAGGAGGCGATCGTGACAAGGACAACTGCAGACGCAAGCTGGCAGCTTGCGTCTGCAGTTGACCTTGTGCACCGTACAGGTTACAGTACCCTCAGTTGTACCGCCAAATATGATGGAGATCAGCCCGGAGAGGATGGGTCCGAAAGTCTCCCACCTTTCTTCCCTTGCCATCAACCTCTCGAAAGGACTTTCGGCTCGCCGCATATTCAGAGTGCCTCCATAACGCACATTTTACAGACATTTTTATATGCATTTTACAAACATCCATGCCTTCTTCGGGATTGGAACCCGGAAACTTCGGTACGGGAGTTAGCGTCACCAACCACTATACAGATTCAATGGCAGAGTCTTACTTAAAATAAAAAATAAAGTTTAGACAGTTGATCTGCAATTATACACTACAATAACGTAGACTGTAATTATTTCTTACCCTTTTTTCTAACTCGTTGTGTATACAAGTATGCATACTCACACTATATATTGCTTTTTCCAGGCACTATACGTCTTTCTTTCTTATTACTCTTTGATTTATTTAATTTGTTAACTTAAATAAACTTTTTGAAGTACTCTGTTAAACAAATAGGCACATAATACTTTTTTGTCGTCCATTAACTCAGTTTATTCAGGACTTACCTACAATATAACGGGGGTTTAATTCGAGTCACAGAGCTCGTGTAACAGCAAGAAAGCAATGTATTTCTCGTAGTGAACATAAATAACCTAAGGACCACATATCTCCGAAAAAAACGAGACTTACTACATACGTTTTATAAGTCAGTGCACTATAACGCTGTTGCTAAATTTGTTAAGCTTCTTATAGGATATCCAGAAGCCGGTAATTTGTGCTTAGCCTGTATCAGACGAATAACGCTTCTTTCGCATTAACTTGAACCCCGTTTTATAGCAACACGCCTCGGCACATAACAACGTTCCTGCACCATAAACGGGAAGCTTATTAGCTGTAACTGCGGACATCACAGCCTCTGTTCAGTATGGCAGTAACGTTTACCAATTCACATAAACTCCTATTTCTTGTTATAAACCGGTAATGATTAGAGGCGGCAGATGTCCTATAAAACCTGCCTTTGCTTCGAATTTGTAAACCGCAGTATGTGTACGTTGCTGTTTTGATATACGCAATGCATTTTGTACAAATCCGAGCTATTTTTTTTACTTTAACTCACAGTACCAAAGACCGCAACAGTGTTATTGTTTATTCACTAGCCCAAACGGATGTTAGCTCGCAAGGACTATTAATCTCGAAACGATTCACTATAAACAGTGTATCACTTTTCAAATTGTTGCCACCAAATATTATTGTCCGGTATTATATTTTAAAAAATTAAATAATGAAGAATCTGGATGAGTGCATGCATGTTTCTCGCATTGTGAAAAAGCAGCGATACCTAAAGCCATCAAATTTTGAATAATGTAGTCTTCCATCTGAATATGGGCACCTGGAAGCCCGCATCTTGAATTTCGAATTTATTTCAGTATCTATTTCAGATTTTTTAAACTTTAACGAATTTTTGATTAAGAAACTCAATGATGTCAAAGCGAGCAATGGCAATACCTGTACGGAATAAAGGCGAAACTGTCTATCAGAAATTCTAAAGATATGATTTTATAAAATAGTTTCAGCCCAAATGCTCTCGAAACATGTATGTGTAAATCAAAGAAATGCCCCTTTGGGCGTAATATAAAATCCGAAAGCTTAATAATTTTTTAAAATTTTGTTCCGTAGTGTGTTCTATTATAGAGTTTATTTCATAAACATTGGTTCTAGACGTATAATAGTCTTTCGAAATAAATTAAAGAATTTAATCGGAATTTTAGAACTGACAAATGGAACATTCTGAAGGCATAGAATCCAATTTTTATTGTGGTGTCATAAGGCAAAAATTCAAACTATGGAAATATACATCATCTTATAATCAGTTAAAATAAATGTTTTTCAGCTTGAGTTGTACATTTTGTGGAGATATTCAAGAACGAATTTCCGGATTTAGACCGTTCTGACATGCGAAATTCGATAATATTCTGAGCAAATTTAAGGCGAAACTACAAAACAAAAAATACTTACTTCGGTGATTCATCTTGTTATACTTAGTTTCCACCTAACGTCATGAAACTGTTAATTTTCCATTCCTCACGAATTTTGTTCGTAAGTATGCAGAAAGGACTTATTAAAGTATAAAACGTATTTTCTAATGAGAAATTTTGTTTGTCTATATCGTATGCAAGTTAAATTTTACATTGTACAAAACCGACATAATTCTATTATACAGAATATTTGCATTATTTTTTTTTTCGAAATTACTTTATTTTGGGAAATTTTATAAGCACACAAGAGAGATAAATATTTAAGCTAATAAAGCCTATTCGACTATAGCTATTTTTTAACAACTTGAATAATACTGTAAACATCGTCAGTTGTTGGCGAATCTTGGAAATAATTTTAACTGGAAAATATTTTTAATTATATTTACTTACAGCACATGAGAAGCTAGATTCCTTATACCAGCGAATGGAATCCCTTGCCCCATTGCGAATAATGAAGCAAAAGCATTGCTTCTTAATTTATTTTTTTGTCATTTGCTGGATACTTTGTTACTTAAGATTAGTTAGATTGATTAAGAATATTTATTCTGTTAGTATGATTAATTAAGATTAATTAATACTCATGGCATGTTTCGTGCAATGTATTCGGTGAATATAACATATATGTTGCTAAGTTGTGGGTAATAAATATTCTATCGAGTTTTGCATTAGTTGTACATTTAATAATAAGCACTGGTTCACCCAAAAGTAACCATTAATATCCACAACAAGCAACTTTATAGCCCTTTCCTATATTAGGTGTTGGAACCTTTGAATTTAATTGAAAATCGGAAACAAATTAACATATATTAGGCAATTTCTTTTTAATAACTATGCAAAAATTTTGCAGGTAAATTTATTAAATTAGGCGTACATATTGTTATTGGATTTCGTATTAATTTAGAATTGTAATTAAAATTGTTTTATTTTCCCATGCAACGCAGACGATTTTTAAAGAGAAAGATACGTCGGAAAAGTAAAAATAAAAGAGCGCGTGAATTTAATATTTAATAAATAAATATCTCGTAATTGCTGTTGCCACCGAGAAAAATCGGGAAAATAAGTTTTACCAGAATATTCTAGTGAATAATTAAAAAACTTATAAAAGCCGAATTAAAACACCTCAGCTCAGTTGCTGATGTTTTGAAGCTACTTGTTTGTTTACTTAATGCTGTTACTGATTGTCGAGAATTCGCTGTGAGATTGGATTAACTATCACTGTTTTGAATTGAGTTCTATTTAACGTTTGAGATATTGTGATATTGTACGAATATCTCTGAGGAAATATTTCAGTATTTTGTTTCATTTCTTGCGAAAAGAATAAATTTTATTAACTTTTTAACGACTTGTGCATTCACTCCATTGCGAACCCGTACGCACGCAACAGTATATATGTAATATGATGACTTGGAGTAAGCTGCAACGGGTTGACGTTGGTTCTCCAAGTTATAACTTGGAGATACTTTATTATGTAATTAGAAAGATGACACTCGTAGGAGAGACTTACGGACAAAATCAACCTAATTGAATATAATTTTTATTGTTTAACACTAACTAATTATCGAAAATATATTTTTCGTCACACATGATATATATATATATATATATATACATATGTGATATTTTCGAAGCACAGTCGCGATGGCTGAGTGGTTCGACGAGAGAAAGGAGTTGATGCTAAACTAAATTCAGCCAATCATCATCATCTTTATTTGCAGATTTCCAGGCACACTAGAATAATTCCTTGCAGACAATATACTCTTTAATCATAGCAATTACGATAATTTCTTATATACACATTATATAATCTTAGAACAAAAGAGGGGGGCATAGCAAAAATAGAAATGTCGGCAAAGCGGAAGCTAGGGAAAGGAATGCAGAAGAAGAGTAATGACGTAATTAATCGCAAGCGGTATTTATACCAAGTTTGATGCACAAGTACAGCTAATCTATGATTGGTTAGTTTTAGTTTTAGTTGCCCTTTTCAAGTAGCGTTACATAACGATAGAAAGATCTCGAATTTGGGAGAACAGATGAATTTAGGGGAAGAGCACCAAATTTAGAATGTTAATTTTGCGGTCGTCAATTATTTTTTAAAGCGGTTATCGTATTTTGTTATATCTTACATATATTTATATATTTAAAAATATAATATTGTTATCGCATTCATATAAAGCAAATTAAAATTTTTTATTATGCAAATTCAATTGCAAACCAAATAAAATGACTAATTATTGCTGCGAACTAATTCGCAATATCATTCAAATTCAGAAAACATAAGTAAATAAAGTGCAAGCATTTAAATACATGAAAAAATATAATACAATCCAAAAATTTTATCTTAAAAACTTAAAATTTTTTAAACTAAATTTAATTTGCATAAAGTGAATAATTGTTGAACAGGCAGGAGGCAGATCTTTTCAAAGGGATGTCACCTCCAAACCTAACTCTTCAATCACCCAATTCATGTTTCGTCATCGATATAGGCAAGGGTTAAGAATTAAAGAAAACCAAAAGTAGTGAAATGTTTAAATGAGAAATTTAATAGGTAAGGAATTTTTAAGAAGTTTAGAAACCAAATCCATTTTAGGAAACAATATTATTATTTAAAGCACATAGCCAAAGTAATTTAGAATCCAAACCTGTATAGGTACATCTTCGACACGAATTATGCATGCAAACCAAAATAAACTGAAAAAAAAACTAAATTTAAACATCATATAAATTGCAATAACAGTAAATGAAAAATAAGATGCTACTTTGGTAGAGAGTTGCACGAATTTTTGGCGATTTACGTTGGCGCAATTGTTGACGCGGTTTTTACAATCGTCAGCCATCTTGAAAAACGCTGTTTTTACGTATTCGAAACTTTAAAAAAATAAATATCGTTCAAAACAATGGATTAATTTTTTGTTGAAAACGTCATTTTTTAAGATGGCAGGCAAATATAAATAAATACATTTACTACGAGCATAAAATGCTAAAATAAGGTTAAATTATTACTTTCATATAGCATAGAAATAGAATAAAAACACCGCTATAAAAACATTGCGTCAACATTAAATTGAATATCGAATTGAAAATGGTCATACCAAAGTTTAAAAGAATTAAAATATTACTTATATTCAAATACTTTAAAATAAGTTTTATAGGATATAATTATTTAACTTAAAACATATGTGGCAATAAATATCTCAGCAATTTTTGATAGTATCACTCATTACGTTTTTGCCATTTTTTTAGTACGATGGAATACATAATTTAGCAATTACCTAATGACAAAGAGCAATTACCTAATGCACAAATATTCTGTAACCAATCAGGGAGCTGATTACATCACGCATAGACCTAAAATTATTTAAATAACCATACATAATAAAATCATTTAAAAAAATGCAAAATTAAATTGTATTTTAATATTTAACAGCCATAAATAATGTTTAGAACATTAGATTAAATTTATAGATATTAAAACCAATTACTTTTAAAGTAAGATGACATCATTGATTACATCATCCACAACATAAAATATCATAAACAATAAAATTTTTATTTCAAATAAAAATGCAAAATTAAATGGATTTTTAATATTTAGAAAGCCATAAACAATATTTAAAACACAGAATTTATGCATAATAAAACGCATTATTTTTTAAATAAAAGGACAACAAAGTATCAGTTACCATAAATAACTTGTCCAGCAATGGGTTTACCATAAGTCGTATCGCTCGCCAAAGGAAAATCGCCAAAATCCGTGCAACCGTCTACCAAAGTAGCACCAAAAATAATATAATAATAAAAAATAAATACAATCTAAATTAATAAATAATACAAAAAAGGCAAGTAAATGGTTAGTTTCGATTTAACTTAGTATGTTACCACATTCTAGTGAAAAAATTAGTTGCAAAGTGCTATAGGATTGTAGAAATGGAAGTAATGGGTGAAAAATGATGTAAATGTTTCCAAATTTCGAAAATAAGTATGAAAATTAAAAAATTGATAAAAATGTTAATGAATTTAATTAAAATTTAATTAAAACTGAAGTTAAACTAAATTTTAATTAAAATTTAATTAAAGCTGAAGTTAAGAATTGAAAAAGTAAAGAAATTCTTTGCATGAAGTCTATAGAAAATGCTAATAATGATGAATAAAATATTAGAATTTACCTCTGCCTTCTACGCTAATCTTTAGAGTATTGAAAATGTCACCATAAAACTTTCTAATTTGTTTAGAAACTTCGTAACTTCCTTAAGAATTTAAAGCCCAATTATTATAATTTGTCTATTACTACACAAACAGATCAACGCTTTTGTAATTTCTTATAGTATCTCTGCCTGCTTTAATTTCAAGTCGCAATTTATCACCTTGTAGAATTTCGTTTCTTTGTAATGAAACCGCACATTATACACACTTCAAATTCTCTTTTGAATTTTAAATTTAATACTGGCTTGCTCTCTTTCATTATTTCCACGTATTTTATAATACTTTCCGCCAAACTTACGTTGTTTTCCTGCCTAGTTTTAAATTTCACATTGGCGGGTTTCTCTTCCAGTTTGATTTAAAGCTGTGTGAAATAAAGACCATTAACTTTGCGCCGTTTTGCCTTAATCATTCCGTTCAGATTCTCTCAGCAAAGCTTTAAAATTCTCTACTGCCAACTTCTGTGTCAGAATTCCGGTCTATAATTCAGTGGCCAGATCTGATGAAGAGGCAACAGGATCAACCTTCGCTAAACCTCTTAAGATCGGATGATGCAATTAAAATTAATTCAAAGTAAATCACAATTTAAGAGGAAGATGCTCGAATAGCAGACACTTTTCAATTTACAATCGCATTGCTTTCATGTTTACCCAGTCTGCGGAATCTTTCTCTATTTACACATTCGTTGCTTTCATTATATCAGTTCAGTAATGTATTTCTCGTAGTGTTTGATCATATAGTTCTACAGATTCAAAGAAAAATTCAATAAATCGTTTCACCGAAGATCTTGAGCTCAGGGTTTGAGATATATAAGACAAATCGCAAATCTATTTTTCTAAAATGTTATCAGCATTCATCTTCTCTGCGTTCCTTCTGAGAAAATTTTCTTCTGGCATCCTAGTTTTAAGTTTACGTTTTTTTTAATCTTTTGCAAAATATACTTAATTCACGCTTCAATTCAAGAGAAAATTGATAGTGTTCGAAAACAGTATTTCTAAGGGTAAAAGAATGAAAGAAACAAAATTAAAAAAAAAAAGAGAATCCTGTCTCATCAAGTAAAGCTTTTCTCTACCATTATCTACTCTCTTTAAAGCAACTCTTTTTAAATTTAGATAACGCCGGATCTATCAGATTTGCATTTTGAGCGTAGATTTTGCAACCAGGCAAGCAAAATAATTGCTTATTACAAAGTTCCTAGACACTGAGGGAGTAAAATAACATTTTTTTCACTCGTTTAAGATAGGCTATAAAGTGAGAAAAATGTTTACGAGCCAAAAAAAAAAAAAACGTAAAAGATGCAGATGACTTGGAGTTGAAAATTAAAACGAAATGAACCGTAAGGAAGTCGAACCACCTCGAATAGCGATTTTTGCCGGTAACTTTTCATGAAAATGCAAATTTAGGACCAAATGAGTAGTTCTTCCAGTATCTGGTTTAGAACGAAAAAAAAAAGGGAAGCGCCGTGTAAAAGCGTTACAGTTTCAGAAGAAGGGTGTGTTTTCGAGAGTATAGCACATTATAGCTACTGAGATTGCTGTTTTGTTGTTGACAAGTAATTGCTAATTTTGTATTATCTACTCAGAAACGATTTTTCTTCGGTAGTTAATGGTATTTTTAAAACACGTATTCAGAATGGATGAATATTAATTTATTATACTGCTATCTAATCGAACTGACGCATATAACGTTGGGTACTGCTCTGTTATCACGACCACTTCCAGAAATGTATGCATATATACATAAATCTATGGATGTATGTGTTCATGCATGCATGTGTACTATATGCACGTATTTATGTATCTGTGTGTGTACACACGCATATATGCACATACATTTTTAGTCCAAAGGGGCTTTGTCCCTGAGGGACCATTGTTCTCGTTTTGCGATTTCGCGTCCATCACTCTGAATGACCGCTTCACTTTTCAAATTGTTGCCACCAAATATTATCGCCCTGTATTATATTTGAAGAAATGGAATAATGAAGAATCTGCATAAATGTATGTATGTTTCTAGCATTGTGATAAAACGACGGTACCTAGAGCCATCGAATTTTGAATGACGTAATCCTACTGCGAATATGGGCATTTGGAAGTCCAAATTTGAAATTTGGAATTTGTTTTACTATCGATTTCATATTTTGTAAAACTTGAACGAATGTTTGATTAACAAACTCCAGGATTTCAAAGCGAGTAATGGCAGCGTTGTACAGAAAAAACATTTTTATGTCCATCGCGTGAGACTGTGTATCGGAAATTCAAAAGATATGCTCAATTTAAAATCATTTTGCGATATTGCTCTTAAACTGAATTTTATGATTTAGTGCAAAGAACATCATATTTAATAAATAAAGGTAACACACAAAATGTTAGAAAATGCCCCTTTGGACGTAATTTAAAATCTGAAACCTTTGAGATTTTTCTTCCGATGGCAGGTCCTCAACCGACTTCGGCTTGACCACTACTAAGGCCAGAAGTAGGGGTCACTTTATTATGGTGGCAAATAATTGTTGGGCCACCTTTGCTTCCCATGAAGGGACGGACAATTACAGCCATGACTTCTCCGGCATTCGAACCCAGGCTCTTTAGTATCGTAGTCGGCTCCCCTAACCACGATACCGTCTGGGCGGCATATGCACATATACATTTCTGAAGCTTTACCTGGTAACAGAAGAGTACGCAAAGTTGTATGTTTTAGAAATTAATTAGCTATTTTATTAAACGAGTGTTTTGAAAGCATACTTTTCTGTTATGCATAATGAGTTTATTTGAAGCTAGAAATGGCTGTAGATTCAAAAGATTTATTAAATGCGAAGTAACTGTTTTCCCAAAAGGCGAAGAAAACCCAAAGAAAAATCAGATTTCTTTCTAAGGCTACCATCTAAGATTCCAGAGGATTTTTGACTTCAGGAAAGGTGATCGTGTTAGACAGTGTAGAAAATACAGATGTTTATAGAATAGAAACACTGATCGTTTTCAATCATGTTAGTGATCATGTTGGTAAGGTGGTAATTATAATCAAGTTTTCTGTATTTTGAATGTAAATATTACTGCGTGCAATAATGTATTTATATGCTCTAATAAAATTATGATAATGAGGTGAGAAGCCAAAATCAAAGGGGTTATATCGTAATAAATGAATAACTTTTCCGTTTCATGGATATCGTAAACAATAAATAAATAAATACGTCTTAAAAGGCCAGCAAAGCAGACTGCTTCTCATTTTTGCATATCCTTTCTGGAATAGTGATAATGCCTATTTAAAGTGGTACTATCTGATTATCCGCATCCCTCCCGAAAAGTCACCAACCGTTGACGATTAATTTTTCGTGAAACCAAGATGCAAAGGCAACATCCATTCTAGGATATGGAAGCGCCCTAAAAATACATAAAATAGCAACCAATTAACAAAATAAAAAACGCAAGAAACATCCATAATAAAATACCTTTCATTTTTGCTTTTGCGCTCACCATGTACACTGCGATCTGTTTCAGTTTGAAAAAACCTCAGAAAATTGCAAAAATTCGGCATCGCGCAGAACTTGGCACTGCACACGATCCGTTTTCACTTAAAAAACTTTCGAGAGTCGCACAAATTTAATCGGTTATGAAATACAGCTTCAAGAAATACGAATTTTTGAATTCTCAACTGTTGGGTAAAACACTGTATTTCTGAATTTGGAATGTCTTTCATGATAAACAAGATTAGAACTAAAGAATTTTAAAAATGCATTCATGTTTATTAAGCATATATTAAAGAAATTTATTAAAATAAACACAAATTTAAAACTTTAGACAATGAAGTTTATTTTCTTAATACAATTTGACAAACTCTCTTTCAGTAACATTACTTTTCTTTACATAAATCAAAACATGTGCAGAGCGGACAAGGTTTGTTAGAGTGTAGTGGAGACAAGGATTGCTTGATAGACTAAGACTCATAAATACTAAATATTAAATGGTAAATTCTCCCCAAAAGTCAAGAGCAAGGAGAGTTAATATTGATATAGTTCCGAAGAGTTAATATTGATGACTCAGCTTATCTAAAATTGCAGTACCTTACTCTTTTATAATGAATGCTCATACATAACGAAAGTGAAAGTAATTCTTCCTTGGTTATGATGAAACATGTTTAACGGGATTTCAAGTTACAATTGAAATGATCTGACTAATGGAGTTTACTGGGAAAAAAACTGAATTTCCTTTTTCCGAATCTACTTAAGATATGTAGCGATCTCGAGAACAACTCAACGCGAGTATGCGGCAGACCACACATAGATGAGTAAATTGTGTGTTAGGTCCCTGCAATTCACGACGTGTCACGACACGTTTTTGACATCGCAGAGACATAACTTCACAACTAGTGTCAGGAGATTTCAACGTTCTGGGCCGTGTTTGTGGTCAAAGCCTCTCGATTTCAGGAAGAGTGACGAACCAGTGACCTGACTTTTCCTTTGATATCGTTATAGACATAACGAATACGCGGATGTAAAATGCTGCTGTAAAATTAAGGAGGCGTGGCTAATTCAGTCTGAAGATTTTCCCCATCGGAATAACATCAGAAGAACTCTCCAGAACTCTCGACTACAGAGACCAGCAATGCTCTCGCTCTCTCGACTAGAGAGAACTTCGTAGCAGACTCCTCACACTACGAGGCCTATAATTCATTTAAATACCTATCTATGCTATCTATGAATTATATATATATGCGAAAAGAGCTTCTTATAATTGTATTAAATGTGATTTGAGTTTCAAATGCAATAAGAATTACGTACCCTCTCAACATTACCTAATCATTATAAGGAGTCAGATACTCTACGTGCAGCGATTCAACTCAGGGTAACCTGCTTGTCACTCCCACAGCAGTAACCACCAAACCATCCCCCCAGATTCATGGGATTGGAGGATGACTGTCTCATCCTTAACCGTTATTTTGCTGTATTTGTAATAATATATTTGTGGGAGTCATTTAAAAAGTAAGCCATTCTAATTTGTATTGAATTTAAATAAATTGCCTAAGAAAATATTTCTATATGCATATTTTTAGGTGTACTATTCTCACTGCTTTTTAATTACAAAGAATCCCAGTGTTTTTGAAGTTCCATAATTTCAGGTAGGACATATGATTGATGACAAATTTGATAGAACAGAGATTTGCTGCAAATTTGTAAATTTCCAATGTAAGATCGCTGAATACTCACATTCCGACTTGGATTTAAGCATCCAAATGCTTAAGAGTCAGTTTTCTTTAGAAAATTCTCCACGAAGATTTACCATCCTTTTACTATAATCCAACCCTAATATCGTCTTTATACTAGACTACTGAGTATACTCCTGTCTACTGAGTCACGATAAAGTGCCCCAAACTTTCTTAGATCTATTACATGTTCTCCATGTAAGGTTTCTGTTTTGAAGGACAAGAATTAGTCATCTCTTTTCTCAATATGTGAATAGTCTTGTTTTGACCATTTTCAAATTTTGGTCGAGGAATAACAGCATATTACTGAACGACTAAAACAAATCCATTTCGATTATGTCAAAGGCCTACACTCATCATTTGAAATGAATCCAGTATGTAATATAATTAATGTAATTAATTGATAATTTCAGAAATGTTTTTGCCAATAAGATAATATGCAAAAGTCGTTCCAATCTTTATTAATCAATTTTATCCATATATTCGTTTATAGATTTACCGTTCATGTACCCCGGAACATCGAATTTATATTCATTTAAAAGACATCTTCGGAAGACACGAATTAATTGGTTATATTACTCTTTTGTATCATTTAAATGCCATAAATAAGTTTTATGTTTTTATTTGGTTACTTGATTGTCTAATTTGTTGATTTGTCCAAGCATGCGAGGGCAATGTTTCATTTCAAAAAATTAATTTTGGTAAAAATATATTTACGGATGCGCCTTAGCGAAATCTGGTGATTTTTTGCGATACATCGACACCTAGTTTGTGCAATTCTTTGAATTTTTATTTTGGTTTTGTGTAGCGGCGATTTTTGCGTCACCAAAAATCGCCTGTACACAAAGCCAAAATAACGATTCAAAGAATTACACAAACTCGGTTAACTCTGGGGCGCAGCCCTCTGCCCACCCAGCTGGCAATAACTAGCCACAAGACAAAATAGAGAGCAGGCCCATTCCAACAACAAACCGACAGCCAGCAACCCGGCAGTGTCCCAAAACGTAACACATTCAAAGAAAAAAAAATAATTTAATAAAAACTCCAGGGAAACCAGGACTGGGTTACGAGAACTAAAAAGGTTAAATAATGAAACTAAACGAAACTGCACAAACTCGGTATTTATGTACACATCGACCTATTTTTAACTTAAAAAAATCAGAGAATTGCACAAACTTGGCATTGCACAGTTCCTTGACTTTGGCCGTGTACACTTCTATCTATTTTCACTTAAAAAGTCAAAGGAGCAGTCAGTTCTACACTAGAGATAAACAAAAAATATATAACCTCAATAAACTACATTTTAAGTCAAACAAGGAAATAGCATAAAAAAGGAAATTCATCTTAGCACTACACAAAGGGAAATATCCACCTACCTGATTTAGAAATTTCCGTGTCTTCAGTCAAACAAAGTCCTTAACAACATCCAAAAATTTCCTAAAATTATCTGAACTAGAATCTGTATACTGGCATCGCCATATAAATTCAGAAAAGAGTCAGAAATATCCTCCGTAGTGCCTGTATCCTCCAACGTTCGACCATACGCATTTCCGTCCAACAAACAGGACACTTATAATGCCTACAAAATAAACCTTCATTTACACACCAGTCAATTAATGCTTTTTTCCCTCTCATTCCAAATCGTACAGAAATTCAAATTAATCTTACCACATTCAGCCATTTTACCGTGTAAACCACAAAATCATCAACATACTTTCTAACCAACATCCAACACACAAACCATTACGGATCTTTTCCCATCATTCGTAGTCACCGCAATCACGCAACTAATTACGCCAAAATAGGGTTTTCATAACATCCAACTACTCAGGTTGCCATAAATGAAATAACTTGGCGATAAATGAAACGACAACTTAATCCAAGGGGCACAGTTAAATATACTATAAGCTTAATTTTTAATGTTTAATTGAAAGTCACCCAATGCATCGTTGTCTTCACAGCAGGAAAGTAGCACGGTAAAACTTCACATGAAATCAGAAAGAATCATTTAGGTTTTATTGATCAATTTTAATTTAATAATGTTTTTAAACTACAATTATCCGTTAAAAGTCTTAAAAATATATCAGATAAATACGGATAATACTGTAAGGCAAAAGGTTTAGCACAGCTGCCTTAATTATGCTGCTTTTCCATTAATCGATTAGGAAAAAGCATGCGAAGATTACCTGTCCAATGAAAGCGATGGCTTCATAAATAATTTTCTAAGGAAATGTGATTTGTGTTCACATTATAAATGAGAAAAGCCGCAAAAATATAATGAAGTCAGCTCATTCAAGAACCCAAAGCTATCGGAATTCAGCGCTCTTAGCATGCATTCTCTGGTCCACTAATAAAGATAAGGAAGCTAAGCAAACTATATTGTGTGAAACTATATTGTTCTCCTTCGTTATAGTGGCCCCCAACCATATTTGGCGATTTTAGATTTGCGCCAAGATCTCAGCTATAGTATCGCCAAGCTCGTGAAGCGTGAATATAAAAATAAACAGCACAATATAAAAAAAAAATCTGAAAGTTTTCAGATTTTACAATACGTAAAACGGGGTATTGTTTTAAGGTTTTCTGTGTTACCTTTATTTATTAAACATCATGTTCATCACTTAAACCACAAAATTTAATTCAACAGCAATATCGCAAATTAATTTTAAAATGAGCATACCTTTAGAATTCCCGATATGCAGTCTCGCGCGCTAGAGATAAAAATTGCCCCCCATACGGAGTTGCCCCATTGCTCGCTTTGAAACCGTTGAGTTTCTTAATCAAAAATTCCTTAAAGTGTCACAAAATATGAAATCGATAATAAAACAAATTCCAAATTTGTGCTTAAAGATGCCCATATTCGGAGGAGGATTACGTTATTCAAAATTTGGTGGCCCTAGGTATCGTTATTTTATCTCAATGCGAGAAACATACATACATTTATACAGATTCTTCATTATTTAATTTCGTTAAATATAACGCAAGGCGATAACATTTGGTGGCAAAAGTTTGAAAAGTGATACGTACATCTACAGTGAATCGACGCAAAATGCCAAAACGAAATTAATAGCCCTTCTGAGGCAACGCTTCTTTGGGTTAATATTAGCAATAATATTCACAAGTCATTTACTAAGAATATTTTTAACACTTCTTCTTATTATTATTTTATCGCATGTAATTATTCCTGTCAACTGGGAACACTTTCACACATATTAATATGTTTGTTATACCATTGCTTGGACGTCAACTCCTCTGCCCAAGAATACATAAATCTAAATGGCAATGACGAACGATATTCTGGGACCGCTGAAAACAGGATATGACTTCCACCTTCTTACTTGGTAAATTAAAGATTGTTAACGTCATATTCATGAAAAAAATGAGTATATTTTTAATAAACAACGAATAAGAACACGTGGCGAGAACAACATTGCAACGCGTTGCTAGTACAGAGGTATAAGAACACGCAGCCAAATTTTGGCGAGATATCTTCGTTGATTGGCGATTCAATCTCGGGTGCCGCTGTAACAAAGAAGTATCGTTTTGACAATGTATTTATTCAGACCTTTCTAAAATGAAACGAAAATTTAATTCGCCAAAGCAAAATGTGAAGTAGAGAATGATTCATGAAATCTCTTAATAAATATTAAATATTTTCCTCGTGTATTTGTCACGATTAATTAAACAAGCAGTTTAGAAGCAATTTGGTTTTAAATTTGTATGAATATGTGTAGCATTAAGTTGGCATTACATACTGTCTGCCGTGAAATCTGTTGCTCTATATTTTATGTAAAAATTATCTTTATGAAAAAAATAAAAGCGCAAAATAAATCTTCTTCACTAAAAATGTAAGTTTGCTGAAAGTTGGCAACATTTTCCTTTATTCATTCTTCTCAATAAATGAAAAGTCTTTCTTCGTTAAATTTTTAGTTATTAAACTTTTCTTTTGTGACTTCATATATTTGCTTTATTCAATCATATCGTGCATTAAAACATTTCTTGATTTTGATGCATGTTTTATAACTCGAATTTTTTATACAATGCTCACATGCCAAAATTCTTCATTCATAAAATTAATTAAAAATTAACTCCAATTGTTAATCAAAATCTGAATCACGAATTCTTAATATAAAACAAAGTTCTCCAAACAATCCTAAAGGAGAATGCTTAACTGTATTTTATATTAAAGTTTGACTTCAAGAAATAGCTGAAACTGCTAATTACGAAATCTTTTAATATTATTGTCGAAACGAAACTGCATACAATTGATTCCACTTCAGGCTCAACAACTTCCCGAATCAAGATTGCTTAGCCCATTCAAGTTTTATTACTACAACACAATTTAAACTCTGTCTTGTTAAAATGTTTTCCAATGACTTCAACAACAGTCGGAGGAGAAAAACTCTTAAAAACTAGTCAAATAAATGGCATTTGAATATATTTAATAGAAAAGCATCAAATAAAAAAGTATGGTTCCAGACTCTTATAAAGCCTCTT
Organism: Stegodyphus mimosarum; assembly: GCA_000611955.2. Lineage (NCBI taxonomy): Eukaryota > Metazoa > Arthropoda > Arachnida > Araneae > Eresidae > Stegodyphus > Stegodyphus mimosarum. The sequence continues at coordinate 339,809 of KK114797.1, forward strand.
CACTAAATGATTTAAAACGAAATCTTTCAAAGATTTAGAGCCTTTCGAAAGAAAGGATCGAAAATTAAAGGTAGTTTAGAAGTCAAGATTTAATATGCGAGGAATTTTTATCTCTTGTTCAAGATTTTAATATCGGAGAAGGATATTGGATTTTATTTTTTACATTATTTATTTATTTATTCTACTTCTATTCAGAGGAAATCCATGGACCGTGTAATGCTTTGATATTTTCACACAAGTCTTTGTATGACTATGCTTTGTTAGTACTAGTTTTCTCTTCCTGAGGGCTTTTATGGAATTTCTAACAACTGTTGTGCCAACAATTTATTTATAATAGTAATAAATTATTTTTCCAAATGACTGTAAGGTTTATACTAAGTTTATTAACAGTTATTTTAAGTTACGATTCTTTCCTGTTTTATTCTAATTCCAGCTTACAATTTCCTGCCAGAATGTAATTGCAGAAACGCAGTGAATGCAAATGAGTAAGAGTACTATTTAAGTCGATGCTTCACCGACTTCTACAGAGATAGTCTGAATCTGAGATAGTGACTATCGCGCGTTTGCCATTTGGCTACATTCTCTCTGAGCTACTACGCTCGGCCATACTTTAGGCCCTTGCTTGGCTTTGCCGATTAAATTAATATTTAGGGGCCAATTACTTGGATTTCTGATAGCTTCGGCTATAGCTTTCAGATAGCTTTAGTTAAGCTTAATTTAGTTTAAATTCATAGTTATTTAAGTTCAAGCGCAAGTAGAGGCTTTGTGTTAAGTCTGAACTTTGGAATTAAATAAGTAATACCCCACATGCCCCACATGACAATTCGGCTGCAAGTATGACATAGCAACTGAAACTTCTTAAAAGCTCAAAATAAAATATAATAATTAAGAAATTACTTGGGACTTACTTTACGCTTGAGACATTCTCGCAAAATATCGGTCTTAATTACATCTCCACAGAAAAAATATTATAATAAGATTTCGAACCGCTCGATACTAATTTGCCAGGCAGTATTTCTCTTCATCTAGTGGTTGCTTGGCTACTTGTAGTAAAGCATACAAGAGCTATCTGCCCAAGAGAAGAGATACCTTCGTGGAGAACTTTCTAAGAGATTTGGCTGGTTTATTCAATTATGGCAAAGCACTGGAGAGCTATTTGCCTAAGAGTAGGGATGCCTTCGTTGAGAACTTTCTAAGGGAAACTGGCTCGTATACACGTTGCAAATGCGAAAATCCACAGAAATGTCCATGCAGCCAGCTCGTTCGCGGAGTTTGAACCTTGGACCAAACTGCAAGTGTTCAGCGACTTTACCTCTCGGCCGCAAGTGAGCGAACTTTCTAAAAGACACTGGCTCATATTCACGCTATACAAGGCAAAAATCGCGAAACCAATCATGCAGCCAGCCAGGTCACCTCAGAGAACACCTGGATCGAACTCCTAGTATTCTGCGATGTTAACCACTAGGTTACTGGTGGGTTTGGTTTATTGGATTATGGGATACATTGAAAAAAACGATGAAACGCCTATGCAGCTAGCCCTATCGCCAGAATTCGAACCCGAACCGAACTACCAGTGTTCAGCTACTTTACCGCTCGGCCGCTGGTGCACACTTTTACTTTTGGGGCTCTGCAGCTAATATAATTATTCCTTTTCCTAGTTGTAATTCAAACAAAATGAATGTTGCTATTTATTTAGGGGCCGAACTGAATCTTTCATTAACTAATCGCGATAATGAATTTTGGTTTAGTTCTTGTTCCAGCAGTTACGCATAATACAACCCAGTGTCACTAACTTTTATGTAACTATTGAACCAATTATTCATTATAGACGATTCTATATACTATGCGTAATATTTTGCTGGTGCAAAGGCGCTGTAATATTGAAATATGGATTCGTATTTCCCCAGTTTTTGTGCTGACTGAACTATTCTACCGGAAATAAGTTTCGTCGGTAAACAAGGCACAGTTTTCAATAAATGTTTGCATTTTCACCATCAAATTTTCAAAATCATCTCCACTGTCGATGCTTTTATTCTAGGATAAGCTTGAAAGACTAACAAAGCTGTAACTTGTGTGGGAAGAATCCCTCAAATTCCATAATTATTTGCAGTAAACTGCTTGATATTTGATATTGCTGAATTGCGATGAAGCTTTTTTGGTGACGTAGACAGGTTTTTCTTTCAAATATATTTATATCCTTTCTACTATATTGTTTTCGATCGTAACTATAATTACCAGATCTTAAGCATTTTGCACCCAAAAGATATTCTATGGACCGAAGTTTGCTGTTTAATTAAAGTAATTAAAAATTAGAAACAAAAATTTCTAAATTCAAACCACTTTGAAAATGAATGATCTTTACATTTTACCGAGTGATTCCCCCCTTCAGAAAAAACTTTCTCCGACCCATTTCTTCGGTAAATTTACATCGAACTACGATATTACTTTTCTCATGCTTATAAATATTTTTGAGCTATTAACAGAAGTCTTTCTACAGTTAGTTTATCCATAGTAATTTTTTTTTCAAACTAATAAATGAAGCGATGCCATAAAATGTATACACAGCAAATGGAAACTGATGTAATCCTCAACTACAGACGTTGTAAACTTTCTACGAATTTTCGCATTAAAAGCTTTTTTCCATTTTTTATCTTAGTGATTAAATATCTGTATAAGTTATTTCTCCCGCCTTATTCGCATACCTTCGGGGTGTAGGGGTCAGCACGCTCGATGCGTAACCGAGAGGTCCGTGATTCGATTCTCGGCGAGGGCATTGCTCATTTTTCCTCTCTCCTGCTTCTAAATAACCTAATGTCTCTACACTGGCGCCCGAACTAAAAGGTGGTGGATGATGATTCTCCACCACCACGATTTGGCGATTGGGGCCCCTAATCCCCAGTCGCCATTTAAAAGGGGGAGTATATAAGGTATTTTTTCCTCCTTAGTTTCATGCCTTCGTGGTGTAGCGGTCAGCACGCTCGACGCGTAACCGAGAGGTCCGTGGTTCGATTCCCGGCGAAGGTGTTGCTCATTTTTCATCAGTCCTGGTTCCAAAATAACCTAATGTCTCTACATCTGACGGAAATTTAAATGAAACTTTAATTAATTTATCATAAATTCAAATCAGCGTTTGGTAAGACATTTTCATCAAATAAAGCAGTTATGAACCCGAATGAATTTTAACACTTTTTACTTAACGTAAATTTCTGCTCTAAGGCTTTCAAACTAAGCTTTTCATTTTCTGCTACACGAATGACATCAACATTCGTTTTAATGTTAATCTTTTCCTCTTTCATGCCAAGTTAGAAAACGTACGTAAAAATAACACTTAAGTACGAAACTACAATTCTTTTTCTCTCCAGTAATAGCTAGAACTAAGAACGATTTTCAGTCTGTCCGCATTGTGAGATTCTTGTACCTTGGCAAGTATTTCAGCCATCTTACCATCTTTTCTTTCCCATTGATACCTCTCTTGGATTCCCTTACAACTTGCTAACACTGTTTTCTTACCCCTACTGAGAACTGTAGCAAAAATAACTGGATTTTGAATTCTATGAATGTGAAATATCCTTTCGATCGCACCACAACTTACTTTTTTCCCAGTGTATTGTTCCCCTTTTCTCTGCTGAAAAGCAGTTTTCAAAAGAGAGGGATTAACTTTTCCGTTTCTTTTTTCTTTGTCACAAAACTATCTTTCACTAAGCCCAAACATGCCTTTAAAAAAAAGATTACTAACAAAGAGTGTTTCTGTTTTTCTCTACCTTATTTTCGAAACTCTTTTTCAGTGCCCCTTGAATAGAGTGTTCCTTAATAAAGTAAATACATTAAGGTCCCTATTCAAAGGGATAGGGACCAACAGAATTGTCTCTTAAAAGAAATGTCCCTTACAGATGGAATTACTGTATTTGAAAGCTGAGAAAAACACCGTTTGGCGGAAACAATGATGTTTCCCTCCACCCTATATCTTTGCTACTTTGCTAGCTTTGATATATTGTATATATATATATATATGTAATAATAAAATTCCATAGTCAAAAGTACTTATAAAACCCTAAGTTAAATTTCGTCTTTTATTTTTGTTTATTCCTCAATCACAATTCTAAATGCATGTTCTTTTCTTTTTAATGGCGACGATCTCTTATTCGAAAGTACGTGGAATTAAATCCACAGCCCCGTAGTCAAATTCATTTTCCCGCTTTTTCTACACGTACAGTTATTGAATGTTCTGGAAATATTTAAAGCGAACTGGATTGGCTGACGAGGCTGACGTAATTTCTTGGAAGCTCCGCCTTTCCAGTAATTATAAAAGAACTCGCAAAGGAACATCGGGCGGTCTTTTCATTAATGTAATGATGGAATAAACATCAATTCAAAAAGCTATTAATTGTTCTTCGAAGATGTAAATTTTAACACAGCTGTTTTTCAAGAAAAATAATAAATGGATTCTTTTTGTTATCATCGTTTGTTACTTTGAGCTACGACTACATCACAACATCATGGCACATCACATATATATATATATATATATATATATAAAGGGTGTCCCAAAATTAACGCAACATTTGAATTTGCCACTATTGTGCAGTAAAATGTTGGCAACTCCATGAAAATCCCATTTGACAGCTGACAGTTTAGAGTTATTGGAAATGAAGCTTACATGGTAGAACATGTAAGAACATGAAAGAAGTAAGAAGAACATGTAAGAAGCTTACGTGGTAGAACATGAACGTGTTTTGGTTTTTCCTTACAGATTGAAATATCCCTTACAGATGGAATTGCTGTATTTGAAAGCTGGGAAAAAAACGGTTGTCGAAAACAATGATGTATCCCTCCACCCCATATCTTTGCTAGCTTTGATATATTGTATTATGTATATACACAGGGTGTCCCAAGATTAACGCAACATTTGAATTTTCCACCATTCGTGCTGTAAAGTGTTGGGAACTTTATAGAAAAAACCATTTGACAGCTTGTAGTTTAGGGCTTGTAGAAATAAAGCTTTACATGGTTACAATATCCGAAAAATAATGAAAGTTTGGCTGCCACAGTTCCGAAATTTCGTACAAAATATGGTCAGAATAATGATTTCACTTCGTCAACTGCGAAGAAATTAATTGAAAACTTCAAGCAAACTGGATCAAGTGGTGATGCTAAACAGACTGGTCGTCCAAAAACAAGCCGTTCAAACGTCAATATCGAAGCAGTGCCTGAGAGTGTTGGTGAAAGTCCAGGAACATCAATTCGGCGTCGTGGACAAGAACTGCAAATTTCAAGGAGCTCTCTATAGCGTATATTCACAGAAGAACTGCGTCTCCATTCTTATAAAGTTCAATTAATACAGGCACTGAAGCCTCATGCATGCACAGCGAAGAGACTCCGTTGAATGGATTATTGAACCGACAAGTGAATGCCGATATTTCGAACAAAATCATTTTCAGCCATAAGCACATTTTCACCTTGATGGTTTTGTTAATTCTCAAAATTGCCGCATTTGAAGTTCGGAGAACTTACATGTAATTGTCTAAAAACAAATGCATCCTCAACGTGTCAATATTTGGTGCATATTTTCGGCTGGAGGCATCACTTGACCATACGTTTTCGAAAATGAAGCTGGTCAAGCAGTGAAAGTTACTGGTGCTCTATATCGTGACATGTTAACACAGTTCTTTCTGTCTAAATTAGATGATACTGATGTGGACGATGTGTGTGCCACATGCCACAGGCCATACGGTGAAACATACCTACATACCAGATGGTGCCACATGGCATATAATCCCTGAAACAATTCAATTACTGCATGAGACTTTTCCTAGCCGTGCACTTTCTCTGAGAACTAGCCCCCTAGATCGTGTGGTTTAACACTATTTGATTTCTTTTTGTGAAGTCATTTGAAGTCAAAGGTCTATGCAAACAAGAACGTGTGCATTGAAGGACGAAATTACACGCTGCATCAAAGAAATTCAGCCACATTTATGCAAAATGGCCACAGAGAAGTTCGACAAAAGAGAGCATATGTGCCAGCAAAGCCGTGAAGGCCATTTCCCTGAGGTGTTATTACATACATAACTCTATTCTTTATACTTTACGATTCACAAAATTAATTCAAATTTTGCGTTAATTTTGTGGCACCCTATATATAGAGAGATAGATAGTAGATAGATAGATAGATGTAAAGTTGAGATCTGCAGTTAATTTACGATATATATATACATATATATACTGTAAAGCAAGTGCAGACCTTAACATTGCTATGATAATTCTAGATTGCTTTTAGATTGCTAACAGATGCAGTTTAGTACAAAAAAATATGTACAAATTCTGCATTTTGCTAAAACAAATTAACTCTGTAAAAGAACAGAATTAAAAAGATATCAGCCCTATCTTCCAATTTTGCTTCAGAATTAACAAGAGCCATTTCTAACTGTATAGGTCCTGTAATCTTATGGTATTCTTAGAAATCTATAAAGGGCATTGTCAACGGCGAATCAAATTTTGAATACATAATGAATGATCGTAATAAATGTATTTGTATTAATGATATGATAGCTTAGCAGTTTAAAGAAGGCACATCTTACACTTCCTATGCGGCTGGATATCATAAATAAAGCTTTCGAAATTAAAACGCTTAGAAGAGATTAACGAACGCAGTTTTAGAAATTATTGAATAAAGGGATTCTTTATATAAATTTAGCGTTTCATTCGTGTTATTAGCGTCAATTTTGAATATCAAATTCTTAACTTTTTGTTGCATATTAAGAACATATTACTAAGAAAATGCTTCTTCAATCTAGTAAATTTTGTCGACTAAATATGAGGGACGTTGGCTCACTCATTCGTATTAAACATTAATGAAACCATCACTTTGATTATCAGCAGTTCATTCAATTCGATTCTCATGGAAGCAGTTAATCTTCATAATTTTCATTCATGACTTGAAATAACTGTTTACAATATTCACTGAAGCGTATCTTTTCTGGCATTCTATTGAAAAGACGGGCAACAGGGACTCCGTGGACAGCAATTTTATCATTTCCAAATTCAACGTGACGAGTAATAATGTTGCGTGTTTCGGGCTCATAGATATTTAATGCCAAATAAGTATGCAGAAATTCAAAATTTCCCAAAGATAATAACAGTTTATGCAGTAAAGTAAACAGCTATACATAATCCAAGGATAAAGTTATAGATAACTCAAATTCTTCGCAATAAACGAGGAATATCACAAATCAACGAAATTATTAGCAGAGAGGATTTAAAGCAACAATAGCCAGGCGAGATGCCTCTAACAAACCAGTCGCAGACACTAAATTAACTGACATGTATCTCCAATACAATAGATATTTTTTAGCTTTCTTCACAGGAAAAAATCTGATGTATACACCACATGACTTCCTTCCTGTACGTAATATTAAATTATACGCATTTTTTCCTGCCTTTTGTTTAAACTTATTTCTTCGCATTTCATCAGATATATATTTCTCATTCAATTAATTCAGTTCTCACTTCGCGGCAAGGCAAAAATGCATAAAAACTCAAAATATCTGTATTAGAAATTGAAAGGTATAGAAAAACATAAAACACCAAATACAGTTAAAACAGTTAAAAAAAACAATTTTTAAAATTAAAATTAGAGTTTTTACTCAAAAACGAACAATTCGACCAGCGGGTAGAAAAGCAGATTTTTTGATACCTAGAACTGAAATTGAACTTTTGGTCGCACTTGGCAAAAAGACACTGAAGTTGGTGTACAAACTGCCTAAAATCACTATTCTGCTAAGTTTCAAATGTAAACAAATATGGCTGCCATAGTAAAAAAAAAATTAGGCTTAGCAGCACTTTTTTTGCAGTTAAAATTGCAGTTACAAAAGCAAATCCGCAGATTTTTCGATGTACGAAATTGAAAGTTTACTTTTGGTTTCCCTCGGCAAAAGACACTGAAGGCGTAGAAGCTGAATTAATTTGTTGTGGACGCTATGCTGGAGTCAATATATGAAATAATTAAATAACTTTAATTAAAATTCCAGAATGAATTAAGCATAATTTAATTATCAATAATAAAAGAAAACGTTACTTTGTTGTTGCGAAGCTTAGTTTCTCTAGATTTGCAACAAATCCACTATTCTGCTAAGTTTCAAATGTAAACAAACATGGCTGCTATAACAAAATAAATTAGGCTTAGTCGCACTTAAAAAACTCTTAAATTGTGGATAATTCTGCAATTATTGCATGCAAGTTAACTAAAGGCATAAAAACCTTAACCGGAAGATAAGAACAACATAATTCAATCATCTTTAAAGCAAAAAATGCATAACTTCAAACATATAAGTATAAAGAAACTGAGCTCACTGAGCCGAGTAACAGAGTGAATATATATATATATGAAAAAATTACCATTACCATTCCCAAAAGTAAAACTTTAATTCGAAATTAAAGCATAACATTATGTTATAAATTTAATAATTTGAAAACAATATGCATGTTTCGTAAAAATTTGCGTTTATATTTTACAGTTTGATGATAATTCTAATTGATATTGTATTAGTAAAGGTGAAAAAATTGTGTGTGTTGCATTTCTTGAATTAGTAATCTCGAGGTTCAAAAAGGGGAATCTTTATGATGTTTATGATGTTCCTTTATTATGTATGCATTTACATACAATCCGCGTAATCTTAAGTGTACTACAAACATTCATATTACCAATTTAATATGCCAACGGCATTAAATTTCTACAGGCAAACTTTCTCGTTGCCGTGAAAAGGTGTTCTAAGCAAGCAAAAAGAGTTGCCATAAAATTTGGCTACCTTTGAGCGCCACTATAAATTTCAAATATTCCACATGGCGTGGATGCACTCAACTGATCTTACAAGTTCAAAAGGAAAAAGTTCTGTTCTCCCGTAAAGTAAAAGAGCTATCAAATGTTTCCCTACCCGCATGCGGTGCGCTTATCGCATCGGGTGGAAAAGCATTTTTCAGCATTAAATTTGGTGCAATTTATAATAACATTTCAGCCGTTATTATTAATGTTTAGCTATGTTTTTACCAGAAAAATTGTGTATAGTGAAGTTTTTGATTAATTTCATGAACTGATATATTTTGTTGACATTACTGCTCATTGTTGCGCAAAGGTTGAGTCATGTTGTAAAATAAAAGAATAAAATAATTGATCCGCTTTTCCTTAATCTTCATTTAATATTATTTATTTATTATTTGATTTCCTTTAATCTTATCCCTAAGTCTCAAAATATGTATAAAACCATAACTGAATTTATTCCCTGAATTTTAATTTTTATATTCTCATTCTCATCCAATTTACGGCATAGGAGTTTGACCCATTCGCTTATACGATTCGTTAGGGAATCGTGGGCTTATTAGTAGCTCTCACTGATAATATGTCAATTCAGGGAAGAAAAAAAAAGACAGTTCTATATCTCCCGTTCTACTGGGCTGATGGAAGAAATTCAAATTGCGTTTTTAATCTCTCGAAAGCGCGACTGTGAATATATATTAGATTCATATACAGCATATTGTTTTAATATAAGTATTTTAGCACAAAATCGGACTTTTTCTCAAATGACATGGCAAATGTTTTCTACATTTCGACTCTATGACTCAAATTATGCCTAAATATTAAATTTCGTAATATTTGGTGTGAAATTTACAGAGAAATTCAAAAATTTATCTTGGCGCATTTTTTTCAGTTTTCAAGAATAATTCACTCGGCGAGCTTCTTAATTTATGACAATATATTTTTCTTTCCTTTTTTCATTGCACACGAGCGGAAAATGTCATCGTTCATTCTTTCAAACAGTTTTAACAAATTGCGTAAACCACATTTGTGTTATTATCGCTTATAACAAATATGCCAAATTTCAAAACACGCCAATATGAAAATCCACGTATATCTTAGGAAATGTTTTGAATAAAAGACTTTAATTTTTGCAAGATTGAGATGATGGTAAAAATTTTATGGACCATAACTCAAAATGTTTTTCGAAAAGTTTATAAAAATTATTTAAAAATACAAATTGTTGAAATAAATCATGAAAATGGCCGAATTTTTTTGAATGACCATAAATTTCGAAATACGAAAGGAAAAATCAAGTACGTTTAATAAAGAAAAGAGATATTAATATATATATACATATATATATATATCAAATTCAATTATTTTTGAGAAGCTAAAATTTTGAGAGCTGGTTTTTTAAAAGCTACACGTGCGACTTTTACAAAATTTGTCATAATCTGAGTCGTAGAATCGAAATATGGAAAAAAATCGGCATGTCATTCAGAAAAAGTCCGATTTTGCGTCAAAATACCTATATTAGAACAATGCTATATATAAATCTCATACATATCCCGTGTCGCCCTTTCGAGACATGAAAAACGCAAGCTGAATTTCGTCAAACGGTCCAGTAGAACAGGAGATATAGAACTGCCTCCCCTCTTTTTTTAGTCCAAAGGGGCAATTGCCTGGAAGGACAATTAATTTCGTTTTGGCATTTTGCGTTGATTCACTAAAAACTTTGTTTCACTTTTGAAATTGTTGCCACCAAATATTATCGCCCTGCATTATATTTAAAGAAATTAAATAATGAAGAATTGCGTTAATGTATGTATGTTTCTCGCATTGTTATAAAACAACGATACCTAGGGCCATCCAATTTTAAATATTGAACGTTTCCACCCGAATATGGGCATTTGGAAATTTAGAATTTAGAATTTGTTTTAGTATTGTTTTCATATTTTGTAAAACGAATTTTTGATTAACAAATTCAAGGCTTTCAAATCGAGCATTGGCAACGTTGTACAGAAAAAAAATATTTTTATCTCTAGCGCGTGAGATTGTGTATCGGAAATTCTAAAGATATGCTCATTTTAAAATTATTTTGCGATATTGCTCATGAACTGAGTTTTATGGTTTAAGTGCGAAGAACATGATATTTATTAAATAAAGGTAACACACAAAATGTAAAAAAAAAGTCCTTTCGGACGTAATTTAAAATCTGAAACCTTTCAGATTTTTATTTATTTATTTATTTATTTTTTGCGCAGTGTACATTTACGCATTCCGGTAAAAATTAAATATATTTCTAACCTTGTATGCTACTTACCTTGGTAGAGAATATTAATTTGCCAACAGCCTAACAATGAATTCTTTTCTTTCCGAAGTTCTGATAAATTATGCATTTCTGAAGACAAGTTACCAACCTAGGCTTAAAAAGCACTTGATCAAGCGATTTTTTGTTAGCATTGATTTATTTTACGCTTCTTTTGCGTAGACCATGAGCTCTCTCACTGTTTTCACAAAGCTCTTCAAATTTATTTTCTATCTACAATGGTATCCTAGTGGTGGAAAGGGCTCATGGTGTAATTTATCAAAATGAAAAATACGTATTTTGAAAGAACCAGTATAGTTCCCGTAACTTTATTTTGTGTTACAAAAATTTCTTTGTATTCCATTTTTGGTTTTACCATTGTGTTACCTAAAAGCTGTACTGCCTATTTTCTTGTTAAATTCAGTAATCAAAATGACTTCTCCGGAAATATTTTGACAATATGAACTTAATTTTTGCGTGCTATTTTACACCGTTATTGTTATGAATATCTAATATCCCTTCCCTTTTGCACAGTGGTAAAATTTATATCACATTAAAAAGGAATCTATATCACACTCTGAATTGTGTTTATAATATAAAAAAACTTGTTAAATTCATATTTACTTACTTCTGCGCAGATTCTTTAAAATTAGATTTTAAGGACTTAATCAGTACATGATTTTAAACGCTCAGCTTTAGTTCGGGACAAGCAAAAGCATGGACTCCAAACCAGAAGGTAGTACCTCTTCTTTCTCATACTCATGTTGCTGATACCTACTGAGCTACCAAAGCTCTCTACTGGCATAGTAATTTCTTCGTAATGACGAAAGTAGACTGAATTACTTTCAACTGACTTGACTGACATTAATGTTTCAGTGTCCTTCCCTTTCTTCTTCTTTTATTCTGGTGGACTGTATTCCGAAAACTTCCATAACAGTGAAGGAGGGCATTATGTATCTAAAGGGTCTGGTTTTGTTGAACATCACTGTAAATGACTTATAATAGAGATCTAGCTGTGGTTTTAAATCTGGAGAAACTCTCAGCAGATTTAAAATCACCAGACAGAGCTTATTTCTTCTCTCCGGAAAAGGTGAGCATTTATCATTGGCCAAACCAAAACTTACGTATGCACAGTTGCAAAATAATTATGAGACTAATATCATTCGACCTTGCAAATGGACCTAGTTAAAATTATTACGCTGGCTAAGTAATCTAGTCGATTATTAATGGCAAATGATTATTAATGACTAATATCATTTGACCTTACAAATGGACCTAGCTAAAATTATTGCGCTGGCTAAGTAATCTAGTCGATTATTAATGGCAAATGATTATTAATGACTAATATCATTCGACCTTACAAATGGACCTAGCTAAAATTATTGCGCTGGCTAAGTAATGTAGTCGATTATTAATGGCAAATGATTATTAATGACTAATATCATTCGACCTTACAAATGGACCTAGCTAAAATTATTGCGCTGGCTAAGTAATCTAGTCGATTATTAATGGCAAATGATTATTAATGACTAATATCATTCGACCTTACAAATGGACCTAGCTAAAATTATTGCGCTGGCTAAGTAATCTAGTCGATTATTAATGGCAAATGATAATTTTGTCTGTGGCTTATAAGTTTTAATTTTTTTAAAGTGAACACACAAACTCGTGCAGCGTCTTTCACTGAACGTCCTACACGTGGCGCAGGCAATTGCACAAACTAGCAGTCAGTTAGAAACTTTTAGTCTTCTAAAATGTAAGCCACATGCTAGAAATTTCAGTAAGAAACTGCATATATTAGTATATTTATGTTTATGAATTAAACAATTTAGCTCCAAAATCCGCTATTTTTGTAGGAAACGATGTACTGTTGTAGATGATTTATATTTTAACACCTTGACTGTCATCTGCAGCACCGATGATTCATAGCAGCCTTATTTTTCGAAGCCATGTACACCGAATGTGATTCACAGATTTTGTATTGTTTGCAAACGTGTGAGTCACCGAGGTTTCACAATCACACAGATTTACACGGTTAAAATTATTTCTATGGCCTCAGAAGGTTGCTCCTTATTTTTGTTTTTCGTCTTCTGGAAACTTTTTCCAAAACTTATTACAGGATTTTAATATATATTTTGCTGCAGTACCTTTTAAATAATTATTACTATTTATGTGGAAGTACTAATTTTAACGACAAATGGGACAAGAAAACACTAGAATTAAAAAATGGCATGACAGAGTATGTTCCTGTAACAGTTAATATGTTAACACTCTCAAATTTGCTTTATTAGGAACGCTTTTATGAAGTTCATGACAGTATGTCCTAGTGTTTAGTTATTCGAACCTTGCTTATCTGAAAAGATTCTAACAAATTTATGGAAATCAGATATAAGTGAGGCGAGCAAAATATTTTCTAATGTGCTGGTTGTTCTTCCCCTATTTATTCGATACTTCTTATATACCTAAAATATTTCGCGATTCGTATTTTTGCATTCAGCTTATCTACGTAAGTGTTGCACAATGTACACTGCGCCAAAAAAAACGCAAAGAAAATCCCGTTTTACTGGGCCAATTCACGAAATTCAAATTGCGTTTTTCATGTCTCGAAAGCGTGACGTAGGATATATATTAGATTTATATATAGCATTGTCCTAACATAAGTATTTGGACACAAAATCAGACTTTTTCTGAAATAACATGCCAATTTTTTTCCATATTTCAATTCTGCGATTAAAATTATGCCAGTATATAAAATTCTGTAATTTTTGGTGGGAAATTTATGCAGAAATTTAAAAATTTATCTTGGCAGATTTTTTTCAGTTAGCGCCAAGAATAATTCATTTGGCGAACTTCTTAATTCATAGCAACCTATTTTCCTTTCTCTTTTTTCATTATCCACCAGTGGGAAAAAAGTCATCGTTCATACTTTCAAACAATTTTAACAGAGTGCATAAGCCACATTTTCGTTGTTATCGCTTATAATAAACACGCGAAATTTCAAAACGAGCGAAATGTAAATTCACGTACATCTTAGGAAATTTTGAATAAAAAATTATAATTTTTTTCAGGTATGCTTAGAAATACATCTACTTTAAGATGATGGCAAAAATGTTATAGGTTATAATTCAAATTTGTTTTCGAAAAATTTATAAAAAAACATTTAAAAATAAATCATAAAATGGGCGAATGTTATTTGGAATAAGCCTAAATTTCGAAATATGAAAGAAAGAATCAGAGAAGTTTAATAAAAAAGAAGATATTAATAAATACTATATGCCAAATTCAATTAACATTGAGGAGCTAAAATTTTGAGAGCTAATTTTTTAAAAACTATTCGTGCGATTTTTACAAAACTTGGCAGTTTGGCATAATATGAGTCGTAGAATCGAAATATGGAAAAAAAATGGAATGTCATTTCAGAAAAAAATCCAATTCTGTGTCAAAATGTCTATATTAGAACAATGCTATATATAAATACGACATATATCCTAAGTAGCACTTTCGAGATATGAAAGAAATAAATGTACAGAAATAAAATAAAGAAATAAATTTACTGCAATGCAAATAATGCAATTTGAAGTTTGTCAATCAGCCCAGTAGAACATGAGATGTAGAACTGTCCCATTTTTTTTCTTTTGTGCACTGTACTTTTGTTCTTTTAAACTTGCTTCTTGTATTCAGATTCCTTTAAACTTTGAGTGGAGAAAAAGCGTTTTGCAAATTACGATTTCTAATTATGTCATCTGAATTGAAAGGAACTATAACTTCATTTGAAGACAAGGTAAGAACTATAAATAGATTTGAAAAAAATTAAAATAGTTATGATTATGAAGACTAGAAAGGAATTATGATTTCATATGAAGACAAGGTAAGGACAATAAATAGATTTGAAAAAAAAATGAAACAGTAAAAACATTATTTGTGGATTATAATATGAGCAAACCAATAATTATGGATATATTTATTAAGGATTCTATATTTTTTATATTCGTTTTTCTTAAAATATAATTTAATATCAATCTAAAACACTCAATGTTTAAAATAAATAATATAACATTCAAGAATAAATGGTTTACATGAAACATTCATTTTGTGTAAGTTTGAAAGCTGATTATTAAAAAAACTGATTATCTGAACCAGTGCTAATTATACTCAGTCCCGATAATTAGAATTGTACTCTACATGTTAGGATGTTTTTAAATTTGGAACGATCGAGAAGTGAATTTCTGCACATTTATTTCTTTATTGACAACATGCAGGAAAACCCCGTTTCATATAGCATACGAAAGATTTCAAGCTATGAATTGAAAAAGGTGTTTAACATTCAAATAGTTTAAACTTCAGTTTTATCCAACTGGATAACATTAAGTCTATATATGCAACTGCGGAATTAACATATTTATATTTTTATCCGTTCCTTCAAAATCCTGCTGAGACCCAAAACACCATTCGTTTCCAAAGTTCCAAAAAGCCGTTTCCAAAATGCTGTCCAAGTTTCGGTTATAACTTGAGTCATTTGGATATAAATATACTTTAGCGAATCGCTACAAATCTAACAAAATTAAATCCAGATGAGAAACGATAAAAACTTCTTTTTGTAGTACTTAAAGAATGGCAAACATTGTTTGCTTTTCTGCATAAGATATTTAAACAACACTCTGGGCTTTAACAGCGAGGTCAGCTTTAAAATCCAAGCTATTTGTAATCTGTGTTCAGAAGTAATCCCAATAGTCCCCTGAGATAACCTTTAAATCCCGTGTATGAAAAGAGGATTAAAAGATTTCAAGACAGTTATGAGTGACGTCACGACCAACTCCAGCCGGAGGGCCTCGCTCCTGTATGCAAATGATTGCAACAAAATTAGATACTGGGGATTAATTCTGGGGGGTAGTTATCAGTTCCAAACCAGTAACGGGGAAGGGAGGAGCTCCTTGACATAAAGATTGAATAGGGGGAAAGCGTTAAAGATAATGAAGGGTAATAACTTCAACTTTAATCACCTATTTAACGAATCCCAAGGACTTAAGACCCTTGTAACCTAAACAATATGGAAAGGGAAACTTAAGGGGAAGCTCAGCAGAGCAATACAAGATGGATTTTATCAAAACAAAAACAATTTAAATCGTAGTTCTTTTACTGGATAAATCCGTACCTTTGTTTACATAAAGGTATAAAGGATGTTGGAATTTTTTTTATTTGTTTTATGCTTCCTAAATTTAATGCGATGCAAATAAAAACAATTACTCATTTATTCCGAAATTTTGTTTCGCTTCTTTTTTTAAATATGCGTCGTCATATTTTAGGTTGTACCTTACCAATGAAGAAAATTTTCTTCATTAAATCTGCAGTTAATTAGTTCTTTCCCTTTTTATTTAGCTGCCCAATAAAATATATATATGTCAGTCCTGAAAGCGGGAAATTAGTCATATTTACTAAGAAATAGCTTCAGTAATTTTTGCTACATACCGTATGATACTTTTGGGGGTGTTTTCCGCTACAGGACAACACATGCGGCAAACAATTCTCTTCAGAAGATAAATTCCTACTAGCGATCGAGAGTAGCTGAACATTGGTAGTTCAGTTCTGGGATTCGAAACTCGGCCAACGGAGTGGCTGCATGGGCGATTTCGTGGTTTTTCCTACGTGTAAAATGTATATAAGAGTCAGTTTTCTTAAAACGTTCCCCACAGGCGTCCCTTCCCTTAAGCAGATAGCCCTTGCGTGCTTTGCCAGACCAAACTAGACCAAACCAGAACATAAATAAACCAGATCAAAATAAACCAGACCAAAATAAATAAACCAGAATAATAAATAAACCAGACCAAAATAAATAAATCAGAATAATAAATAAACTAGACCAAACCAGAACATAAATAAACCAGACCAAAATAAATAAACCAGAATAAATAATAAACCAGAATAATAAATAAACCAGACCAAACCAGAACATAAATACACCAACTTGACACTTTCAACGACAAACGTACTTCCTTTATCGGCTCATTTCGACTATGATAAAAGATTTCTGACGGCTACGTTAAAAGATTTTGAGTATGATAAAAGTTTCTAAGTTTATTTCAATAAACAGAGTACGAGATAAAGTGACACACTCTAAAAATTGTAAAGTGAAGAAAAACACATTTAAAGTAACGCTGAACCAACGAACAGCTTTGCCGTATGTATATATTTCTGTGGAAAACTGTTTGGCGCTTGTTGTCCTACAGCGAAAAAGATCCGACATTCTTGTAAATTTTGGAAAACGTTTCAGTTAAATATTTCATATCATTGAACTTCAAGGAAATTTATTTTACAAGAGTGTCTGAATTATAATGCCGAGGTTTTTTATATTATGAAGCAATGAACGTTATGTAATTGCATAGGAATTTTATCATATGTTGGATACTTACAGCTAGCCTTTTCTTCATTTTATTAATATTTACACAAGGAGAGCGCATTATTTAGCTTCCTCGTGCTATTCGCAGTTAACATATAGCATATTATTTGGATGTTTAATTATCAAAAAAAAAAGGAGGCTGCATTCTCGCAGCTTTGAAAAATGCTAGGATCCTTATAAAATGAAGTTACATCCAAACACAACATATGAGAAATAAATAAATATATTCTCTCTATTTCTTTATGAATTTCTAATTTGGTGTCGTAGTTTCTGATAAGAACTATGACAAGAGTACTTACGTTTCTGTTTTTGAAGAGTAAAAAAACTAATTTTTAAT
The DNA here is from genome assembly GCA_000611955.2 of Stegodyphus mimosarum. Taxonomy (NCBI): domain Eukaryota; kingdom Metazoa; phylum Arthropoda; class Arachnida; order Araneae; family Eresidae; genus Stegodyphus; species Stegodyphus mimosarum. The sequence goes on from KK114797.1 coordinate 357,636, forward strand.
TAGAAGTTAATTAATTCTGCTCTTAAAGAAATATAAAAACCGGCATCTGCTTTATTCTATTATTCCATGTGTTTCTTATATTTTCCATGTGTATATTAACTTCTAGAACATTTTTTAAATAGGACAAGTTACTTATATTTACAGTTAAGGCATTCGATAACACAATTTAAATATTATCTTATTAATAAAAATCTGTAGCTATACAACAAAGCTAGAAATATTTATTTCAATAAAATGTTTAAAATTTAAAAGAATTTTTTTAAATGTCCTTTTTCAGTTACTTTGACATCTGTAACAGTTTCTCTTATAAAATGACATCGCTTATTTTACTGAAAAGCCTAAAACAAAATACCCATTTGGGATCTAGTATATACTCCACATTTAAATGTTTTTATAAATACATTTTAATCTATACAAAACTGTATGTTGCGGTATTGTTCCAGCGGAGACCACTGATGATTTATTAATAGCAATAAAATGTTTTCAATATGTTCCGAGAATGAGCCACTAATACCTTTTTAAAACTGACTTGGGCAATATTGAATTTAAGCAATGCAGTGATATTAGCATCTACTCGTGTGGCATTTAACTAATTTTTTTCATATCCATGCACACCTTCAGGTTAAAATGTCTGCCAGCAGTATCTTGCCACTTCTTTGTTATTCGGTGAGAAATGATGATGATCAATAAATTCGATCTTCATATACTGGAGAAATTTAATAATGTTATCGCAATGGTAGAGATAATGATTGAGAACAGCAGCGGTTAGCTAATCGTAGTTGCTGTGCAAATATTGACTTTAATATTAAACCAATTTTTCTATTTCAGGGGCTGTTTCTGTAATTTTAACGCAAAACCATCTCATGTCGATCAGGTTTAAATGTGTAAAGTTTCTAAAAACAGAAAAAATGGTCATGAAATATGCCACTGGCATTTCAAAGGAGCTTGGACTATTCCGAGCTTTTACGAGCACGTAGATAGCTAGCTGCTTTGCTAGAATCGTTTTGTAACATAATGAAACATTGGCTGTTGATATATGCCCAAAGACTGTTCTTCATATTATGCTAAAAAGAAAACTGTCGCATTTAACATCTACATGGTACTCTTTTGGTGTTTATAAGCTGCAGAAAAATCAAGTTTCAAAAACTTATCTCTGGAAAAGATTCAAAGCATTCAATGCATCACGGTTTGATGAACCATGATTCCAACACCATCATGATAGCAAAAGAGAATTCATGCCCACGACAGACAATATAAACTATGGATCATGTGTCACATGATAAGCTGTTGCCAGCAGATATAACTCATAATTTTTGTTTTTTATTAATGCTAACTTTCAGCGAGACAAATCCCACTCGTTACCTTCCTAAATGACGAGCAACTATTTAGGAAAGCAGAGATTTGACAACACTTAACGCAGTTAAGAATTTATAGGACAGTATTGGAAAGTTGGTTGAAGCTCATGAAACTACTAAAAATCTCTAAATTTCTAAATCTCTAAATCTCTAACGAGAGATACTATTTATCTGCTAAGTGGCAATACCACCTCATTAAGCCATTACTAAGAACTTCTCATTCATACTAAGACGTCTGACTGCTGCTGTTAGACTAAAATAAATGGATGAAGATACTACTAGAAAAAAGCTTTTTCAAAGCTTTCAGATTTTACATTACGCCAAAGGGACTTTTTTAACGTTTTCTGTCCTACCTTTATTTATTAAATATCATTTTCTTCTCACTTAAACCATAAAATTCAATTCAACAGCAATATGGCAAAATAATTTTTAAATAAGCATATCTTTAGAATTTCCGATACACAGTCTCGCGCACTAGAGATAAAAATGTTTTTTTTTTCGTACAGTGTTGCCATTGCTCACTTTGAAATCGTTGAGTTTCTAAATGAAATATTTCTTAAAGTGTTACAAAATATGAAATCGATATTAAAACAAATCCCAAATTAAGGCTTCCAGATACCCATATTCGGTGGAAGATTACGTTACTCGAAATTAGATGGTTCTAGGTATCATTGTTTTATCACAATGCGAGAAACATACATGCCTTTATGCAGATTCTTCATTATTTAATTGCTTTAAATACAATACAAGGCTCTAACATTTGGTGGCAACAATTTGAAAAGTGATACGCCGTTTATAGTGATTCAAAGCAAAATGCCAAAGCGAAATTAATAGCCCTTCTAGGCTAACGCCCTTCGGGCTAATAATGGTGCATAATGTTTGTGTTTCCAGAGTGTAAAGCTAAAATTGAAATAAATATACATTTTCAACTTTGTGCTGACTTACAAGTATTAAGAATATAAAATAAACTGCGAGTGATAGTATTAGATCACAGTAAATTGAAAAGGCACACGGGCAACTGTGTTACATAGTAACAAAAAGCATTCACTAATAAAATCGAAACATAACGTAACACGCGGAGCCCCAGAAGCATCATCATAAGTGCATATGAAAGTAAATGTTTGTGAAAAACAAGCAATCGTCTGAAATAAGTTTCAGGAATGAGAAATATCAATTTAGTAATTCTTTTCCCGTCAGAAAAGAAAAAACGTTTTCCACCATATTACTGAAATCCCTAATGACCAGAAGAAACCATAAAGCAAATTAATAATTTGCAAAGCAAGAATATTAATAATCTGGCAGTCTGCTGATTTCGAACCTTTCTCCCAAGGGGACCAATGAAAGAAATGAAAATGAATGTCATGAAAAGGCCGAAGAAGTTGCAGTCATTTTAGCAATGTGTGCAAAAACAATTTTAACGAATTGCAATAAAAATAATAATAATATATGAAAAAATAATTGTAAATCAGTTTTACAATAAAAGTGTAAATTAAAGATGCTTTTATTAGCCCAGAAGGGCTATTCGAGTCTGTTGCCTTTCGAAAAAATGTGAGATATTACCCTGTCATATTTAATCTGTCTTTATTAATTAACAAACCAAACTATTTAAAAGTAATAGATATAGTTCTTAAGAATATTTTTATTTGCTTTTTAATCTGCTTGATTTAAATAAAATATATTTAATTCGTAATGTATGCAATTAAAAACATTAAATATTTTTATTGAATTACATTACATATTTTTTTCACTTTTTAAATACACAGAAGATATATAACGTGTCCCATGTTAGTCCAAATGTATATTCATCTAACATCCTGTAAAGTGTTTTGCTGTTTCCCCTGGGCCATCTGTATCCATAATTTCTACTGATAACCCATGTTATATCTTAAAAAAACCCTTTTAGGAGACCCTTTGAAATCTAAACCCTTTCAGATTTACTTTTATATTTATTTTTCATTTTTATTTATTTATTAGCCCAAACGGGCAATTTTCCCAGAAGGACTGTTAATTTCATTTTGGTACTTTCCGTCGTCCACTATAAAAAGGCATTTCACTTTTCAAATTGTTGGCACCAAATATTAAAGACCTGCATTATATTTAAAGAAATCAAATAATGAAGAATCATCATGAATGTATGTGTTTCTCGTGTTGTAAAAACGCAACGGTACCTAGAGACATCAAATTTTGAATAACGTAGTCCTCCGATCGATTTTGGGCAACTGGAAGCCCAAATTTGGAATATGGAATTTGTTTTATTATATATTGTTTCGTTTTTTTACTTCAATGTTCGTGGATTTGGAGTGAATAACGACGGCGACACTTGATGAAGTATCAAAACACACTTTATTGGCCAGTATTTTACAAGACAGCTCCAAAATCACGCTTACAGTCGTCGAAGAAGTACTATAAACACGCTGAGACAATCAGCGACACAGCCTTCAGACTATCAGGCTGTAACGGTGCAGACAGCTTCACGGCAGAGCACAGAGTACAGGTCCCGACTCTGCTCAGTCGTCCTCGGAACTCCACGTACTCTCGAGACTGACTCTCCACGCTAGAACTCGCGATGCACTCGACGATACGCAAGAGTATAGCTCCCGACTCGGTTCAGTCGTTCCCGGAGCTCAACACACTCTAAGATAAAACTCGACGATGCACTATCTCGCGATACACTAAGAAACGCTCTCGATGTAGTCGAGGACCAACTAGACACTCGCTTACTGACTGACTATCAGCTCTCTAGACGAAACGCCAACTCACTCTCCGCTTCGGAGAGCAACAGGGTTTATATAGCTTTTGGCTTGTATTCGAGAACGTTCTGGGCTAAACCAGGAATAACTCGTTCTAGAAGGTTCTCCATGCTTCTATAGCATATCGCCAATTTTGTCGCCAAGTGGGCGATTTCTCGCCAAATGTGGCAACCCTGCCTTTCTTTACCATTTTATGGCAACCCTAAACCTGCTTTGCGGGGAAGCTATCTTACCGCGCCTGGACATTTCGTAACAATATTTCATATTTTGTAAACATTTAACGAATTTTTTATTAATAAACTCAACGATTTCAAAGCGAGCAATGGCAACACAGCACGAAAAAAAAATTATCTCTAACGAGCGAGACTGTATATCGGAAATTCTAAACATATGCTGTTTTTAAATATTTTGTGATATTGCTGTTGAATTGAATTTTAAGTGCGAAGAACATGATATTTAATAAATAAAGGTAACAACACACAAAACGTTTAAAAAAGTCCCTTTGGGCGTAGTATAAATTCTAAAAGTTTTTAGATTTTTTTGTCTTTTTTATTTGTTATTAGTATATTTTCTCGAAATGCAGATAAATGTCTTCTTAGATGAAACCATTTTTTCTCCAGGAAAGAACTTAAATACCCTAATTATGATACACAGTAATTCATTCCCCTAGGGATGCCATCAGTTTGTTGATAGAGAATGCTGTTATATTTGATTTGTAGAACAATTTCGTTAATATTTGATAATGCTAGGAAAAATACAGCCGAGAAAGCAGGTTCATTTAATAAAATCCATGATGCAATATAAAACAGAAACTATGTTAAAAAATGATGAAATGCCGAAAAGATTTCTTCCATGTCAGAACATTAAATGATATTATATTAGGTTGTGAAAAATACTTATTTATTTTGCATCATTTATATCAGAAAATCTAATAGGTTTTTCTTAACACTACGAAGAACAATAAAATCATTTTTTCAAGCGTATATTCGAATCTCTTGCTCTCTTGCAAGTGATTATGAATGTGATTACTGATAAATAAAGAATTAAGAGGATGTACGAAATCCACTAGAGAATAAGCAGGAAATATATTTAAACGTGGATGAAAAAGAGTATTAAGCTTTTTAGTGGTCATTGTAAGACTTTTACTGTCAATTTATTTTGCTCCAGACTATTTGATATTTTTATGCTAAAGTGAAAACAAAGCATTTAATTGCTGTGTAACTAATGGAGCATCGTCAATTAATAAATACGAGAGCTATAAGTAAAACAGTGGCAACACAGATAGTACAAAGATTTTCTTGAACTTCGAAAGCAAAATTCTGTTACACGCTTTAATGTAATCAACGCTAATGTCCTTTACTTTTTTCAAATCTATATGAGACTTCGAATGCCATTAGGAAAGTGTTGATGTTGCCATCAGAGAACAGTTGATCATGGTGATGAAGCTCTAGGCCGTACTATAGGGAACTCTAATAAAAAAAATTAGAGAATTAGAATACACCACATAACTTGCTGACTGAGGCCAACTTTTGCAAGTAATTCCACAAATTTCATATAAGAATTGATGCCTCGATTCATTCAGATGATTTTTGTCTTATTTTTATTCCTCTGCTTGATGTTTTGTGAACACGTTTTAGAGCAGTGCATATAACGCTTTCCTCTTTAAATCGCGTTCAGCAAAAACATCTATTACTGTAGCATCAAACTTCTGCTTCCCCCCATGCATTCGCTTAACTCATCCATTACCATTATGATCATCATCATATTCATGATGATCTTCCTATAATTAAGATCTCCTCCCATCAATGGTTCTACCATTTTATTTATAATCCGTGTAAATCCACAATTCTAAGAAAATTAAAGTGGAATACTAACTTGTGTTAAATTAATATTCTTCTTAATTCTATCGATTAAAGAGCCTAAATTAAGTTAATATTTCTACCAAGAAGAATTATCCCATTGTATTCCATCATTTCAGTGATACAGTGGTCGTACTCACATTTATGATCAGGGAATCCATTCATGTGCAATTTGACAGGTTGACTGCATGGCTGAAACTTTCTTGACGCAAAAACCGAGCCCCTTACGAAGTGTCAGTACTTCGTAGTTTTATCCACTCAGCCTGACAAATCAATTACATAGCAGAAATTTATAATTACGGCAGAAATTTATTATTGCTTACAAATAATACTGTTTATAAAATTACTGTTCGTTTTGCGGCGTTTTGAATAGTAATTTAATGCATGTTGTTTGATAATAAAAACAAAGGGAATCAAGGTTTCAAATAAATATTCAAATGAAGGTTTTCTATAGATTTTCAACGGATGCCATTTTTTTCATGGCATTTCCGATGGAAGATAGATTTATTCAATTATTTGCATGAAATTTCTTAAATATTTTTAATTATGTCTTGCTTATGAATTCCTTGTAATTTTTTACCTCGCGTATATAGTTTGCCTATATCTTGGATTGGTAGATTTTTAGGAAATATTATGACGAATTAAGATATTTTTCCGAATGTAGCAGTTAGAAAATATGCAAGTTATTTGAAGACTTGAGATTTAAAGACTTGAGACTACGAGAAGACTGAAATGTTTTTCAAAATTCCCTGCTGATAAATCGTTATTGGTCACTGTATATTTACATTTTAAGAAAATTTTTGACATCTCACTAAAAATTGATTTCTTATATCTTGCCCCTAACATGCAGACACAGATAATGAGATTAAAAGACATCCGATATAATTCAGGATAAATGTTTTTCTTAAAGAAATATAAGTTATTTTAACAATGTAAGAAACCTGAACTTAAACAATTAGATGTAATAGACTGGCCTGAAACTTAATCTTAAAAGTTTTAGACTGCTTCTTATCACGTTTTAACGCTATCCGAACGCATTGCTTGAGCTTTATGGGTTTCATATCTTACCTCTTGAATAAAGTGTTACATATATTGGATTTGTGTAAACATTCTATGCTTTTTGTCGGGATATGATCCTAGGATATGATGACTTCCATCATATGTGACATTGCGATACCTGAAATTGACCAATAAAACGTGGTGCAATGGAGGGTATATAGACACTAATATTTGCAAGAGTAAGTCATGTGTTGAATGTTTTAAAATAGGAAGTGTAAGGAGAATATTAACTGCTATTTACTTTATTAGTAAATTAAAAACAGCAGTGTAGTTGCAGCTTTCCGTAATGTTTGTCAAGTCTGCGGGAAGGCTGCAGGTGACGATGTACTTCTCCCGTTTGTTTTGGAGATTCATAAAGATGAACCACATTTTGATGTTCATCAGTAGATTCCGAAGAGGTTTTGGAGCAAGCAATAATAAATGACTCTTATGCAACCTCTCCACGAACTAGCTGAAAAGCTTCGAGCTAAACAACTGTCTAAGAGTGGATTCACGCGTTTAAATTTCGATTTATGGGTTTCACATCAACTTTCTAAGAAGAAACGAGAGGAGAGAGTTGATACTTGTGTACCTTTGCTCTTTGAAAACTGAACTTTATTTTAGAAAGAATCATAATGAGAAATGGATACTGTATCCTTCCATTAAGCGTCGGAGGACTGTGCACCGAGGTGCAAACTTGTAACTTTTCACCACTATAACACCAGACTTCGTGCCTATTTAATCACTTAGCAAAAAATTCTGGTTCTTGATTAGGAAGCGCTATGTTATCCTGCGTATTCCTCTAAATCTACGGGCTGCTACATTTTCGGATCATTACAAAACATTTTCTCTCTCCAAGTCTTAGATGATGCGGCGAAAGTGAAAACGGCACAGCAAATGTACTTTACGTTCTTTCGCTTTACACAGGTGAATTTTATCGTCTCGGAATAAACCTAATCCAATGCAAATGGTAACGAATCATACAAAATGACGGCAATTATGTGACATGTGGACGTTTTATATTTTGCGTTCTTGGCTTTTTTTATCTAGTAAAAATGGGTGAGAGACCCGGTGGCACAGTGGCTAGCGCGTAGTACAGCAGCACCACAAATCCGGAGTTCGATCCTCGGACTCGAGAAGGTTGACTCATCCTTTCATCCCTTGAGAGGGTCGATAAAATGAGTACCAAGTTCGCTTGGTGACTACACCGGGGTCCTGCGGCAGGCTGACCACTTGTACAGGGAAAGATGCACAAGCACCCCGGAGCCCACGGGCTAGAAAGCAGATATCAGGGCACTGCCGGCCATGGCTTTCTAAGGGCTGTTTGTGCCGCCAAGTTTAGTTTTTAGTTTAGTAAAAATGGGTGAAACTTTTGCACATGTTAGTAGCACAGCCGAAATCTTTATAGAAGTTCGAAAGGATTGAACGCATTATAATTGATTAAGCCGGTTAAACGGCAGTTTCAAAACCTTATAGAAACTGTGGATTAATCCTCCGTAAGCTCGAAGACATTTCGTAATTTATGTTCTAAAATTTTTCTTAGACATTAAATACTTCATAAATAAGAACAAACGATAAACCTTTTTAAGCATAGTCAGTATCGGATAATCATAAATTGCTTCACTAAATCCAAATTTCTGATTATTTTTGATTTATTTGCCAACTTCATCAAACCTCCTATTATAGAATTCACTCTTCTGTCCGTTGATAATCGCTCTCGAAAAGACTTTAATTGGTTCGTAGTTTTTTACAACCATATTTCCTAACGGTCACTAAATGTGACTAATTTGCCACTAGTACTGAAAGATTTAAAAGGCTGTAAACGTTTAAAAAGTGTGTATTTCAACACATGTTTGTAATTCTGTTAGACCAAAATTACGTAAAGCTTCTTTTAAGAATTTTATTATATAGATTAACTAGTTAAAATTATATAAGTGGCACTGAAGGTTTCTAAAAAATAAGAATCCAGGTCCAAAAATTTTCATAGTTACTCTTGTGTACATACTGGATAACATTATATCTGGGAATTCTGAATATATGATTCAGACTTTAAAGAATCAATATCGCGTTTCAGCAACAGCATTTTTTGTACACTGGAGGACAGTCAAGCGCTGAATTCAAGACATTCAAAATCTTCAATACAGATGAAGCTTCGCGCCATGCTCAGCTCTCCTAGACAGATTTTATTCTCAGCTTTTGGGAGAAAACTAAAGACAATGCTTCATTTTCAGCATATATGATTATCCAAGGTCTCTAAACCTGACGCGCTGTGATTTATGGAGCCTGTTAAAGTGTTCGATATACAGACACCCAAAATCCGATATAAGATTTCGCCTAAGTCACACCTTTGCTTTATTCCCCACTGTTTCTATGTTTAATCTTTAGCACTGATCAATGATGGGTTTTATGTCCCTCATTTACTTTAAATCTTTTAAGGCTTTTGATGAATCAAGCGCCATCTTAGAAACTTAGCTATAAATGAAGGCGTAAGTATTAACTTTTCATTTTATAAATGATCTTACTATTTTCTTCAGTTATGTGTTAAGTATGCTACATATCACAGAAGTGTGTAAATATACGGTTTTATTTTGTAAGCTATTGCAAAATCACTGAAATATTTTTTAATTGTTTACTTGCTTTTGAGTAGTGCCACTTTTCTTATATTCTGCGATGTCTTATTGAAGTGCTAGTGATGTCTCCAGTCCTACTGAAGAAAATTACAAGCTGTGAATAGTTACATGCATAAAATTTTGTAAAGTAAGACATCATAAATTCATTGCATGCATAAATACATGCAAATATGCAAGAATATAACGAATAAAATTAATTACACGCATAAATACAAAGCAAATACGCAACAATACAACGAATAAAGCCAATATATATGGTTTTAGGGAAATGCAAAATTTGAAAAGGGATTTTTCTTGAAAGGGAAAAAATTGTCAGTTGTTTGAAAGAACTGTTACGTTTTTCTCCTCAAGGGTTTCGTGGATTTGGAGTGAATTACGACGGCGACACTTGATGAAGTATCAAAACACTTTATTGGCCAGTGTTTTTCAAGATAGCTCAAAAATCACTTTTACAGTCGTCGAAGAACTACTATAAACACGTTGAGACAATTCACGGCAAAGCACAGAGTACAGCTCCCGACTCTGCTCAGTCGTTCTCGGAACTCCACGTACTCTCGAGACTCTCCAAGCTAGAACTCGCGATGCACTCGACGATACGCTAGAGTACAGCTCCCGACTCGGTTCAGTCGTTCCCCGAAGCTCAACACACTCTAAGATAAAACTCGACGATGCACTATCTCGCGATACACTAAGAAACGCTCTTGATGTAGTGGAGGACCAGCTAGACACTCGCCTAGTGACTATCAGCTCGCTAGACGAAACGCCAACTAACTATCCGCGTACCAGCAGGGTTTATATAGCTTTTGGCTTGTATTCGAGAACGTTCTGGGCTAAACCAGGAAGAATTCGTTCTAGAAGGTTCTCCATGCGTCTATAGCATATCGCCAATTTTGTCGCCAAATGGGCGATTTCTCGCCAAATGTGGCAAACCTGCCTTTTCTTACCATTTTATGGCAACCTTAAACCTGCTTTGCGGGGAAGCTATCTTACCGCGCCTGGACATTTAGTAACAGAACTTAGGAGCGGACTCAAAGTCCCATAGTGGGAAAATCTATCCATATTTTTGGATTGTAAATGTTTATTGTTGAATATTGTGTTTAGGGAAAAGTGAACTTCTTTGTGTTAAAGTGATAATAAACTAAACAATTGACAAAAGCGTCCATCATCGTTAATTATTATCTAAAGCCTTAAACACGGTGGAGAAAACAAAATACAAATGCTATATATGCCGAAATGCAAGTAAACACTTACACATGTTTAGAAAATATTTTATGGCGTACTTTAGCTTTGGAATTCGTAAATCTTTGTGGCTATGTTGTACTATTTCCTCGCTAGTCAATTCATTTTGTATTTCTTTATTAATGTATCACGGAAAGCTTTTGAAACGGCTTACATTTTTTCGACCATTTCTTGAATTAAAAAAAAATGTGTAAAACTTTTTTTCGGGAGGGGGGGCCTGATGATTCCCGGGTTGATTTTGCTCATCATATTCGAAACCAAACCTTTCAAAGGATTGTGTTCAAAGAATATGTCTTAATGCGATTGTATAATGTGTGCTTATTATTGTATAAACAGTGCAAAAGTAATATAAAATACACAGCTCTCAATTCTAGATTTTTACAGTAGTTACATAAGGATTATATTTTAGTTCTCCAAAAATGTGTGTTTTTGTAAAATATGGTAAACGTTTAGAAAATTTAGCTTGGATTTACATATTGTTGAATTTTTCTTTTTATTACCAATAAAATATTACTCTTTTAGATACGTTTCCTTTGAGACTACCTATTCTGAAATATGCAGGACAAAACTGCATATTATACATATGTATATATATATATACACAAAGGGTGCTCACATATTTTTGTAACAATTTTGCAAAGATTTATATATAAAGAAATCTTAGCATTTTGTTTTCTAATATGTTCAGTCTGATAGCAAACATATATATATATTCTGCCATTATATATATATATATATATATCTAATGTTAGAAAATACATGATTCTCTTTTAATCAGTAAAAATTACTCTAAGTATGAATTCCCTGCTTTCACCGACCAAGCTTTATAATATTTTGCCTTCTTTGTATCCTGACCGTAAAGGGAAATCTAAGCCTTGTCTTCTAAAATAGAACACGCCCTCTAAGCTACGCCTACTCGAAACGCTTTCAATTTTAACAAGGAACACGCGATCGAAGGCACACGAATATAGCAAGCATATGACTTTTAGGATTAAATTCTGTCACGTTATGTACATGTCATTATTGCTGCCATTATATTATACACATAATTGACTTGCGAAAAAAAAAGATATTCTAATTTTGCTCAGAGTACATCAGAGTCCCAAGATGACGTCCAGTGCCAGTAGAGCTGCTGCCTTTTTATGCGGCATAATATCCTTCGTTTATGTTTCGTATTTAAAAAATATATTGTTTTCCCGTATTGTGTTTATATTTTTTTAAAAATAAACAACGATTAGTATTACTTACAGCATCTTCTAATATCTGAATTTTGCATCAAGCGCATTTTTATTTTTGCTAGTAAACGCGAATTAAACTCTGGTTATAATAATTTAATATGGCTGAATTTGGTAAGCTAATTTTGTTCGGCGGGATCAATACTCTAAACCATTCTAATTCTTACTTGCTTGTAATTAAGATTTTAGGAAGCCAGAGTATTTAAGAAAAAAAAATCGTTCCACGTAATTTAACTTTTTAATGTGAACTCTTAATTCTAATATCATCTACACTAATCCTTCCGCACATATTTGCATAGCTCATGAGCAATAATCGTATTTCTTAAAATAGCTTTCTACCTTTTGATGCCCCTTTTTGTAGAATATATTTTAATTTATAATAAATTAGAAGTTTGCCAGTTTGAAAATTATTTAATATTGTTGCAAAATGCCCAGCTGCGGTAAAATAGCTTCCCCTGGCAGGGAGGGCAGGGTGCCAGATTTGGCCCGAAATCGTCCATTTAGCGACATTTGACGATATGACGTAGACAGAGCGGAAACATTCTAGAACGCATTCTTAGCGGTTTTCCTCGGGAATGTTCTCGAACGTGGATTAAGAGCTATATATACCCTGCCTGTACGCGGAGTAGTAGAGTGTCTTGAATTCAGGAATACGCTGAGTTTAGTAGTAGTGTTTTGAGTTTAGAAATTAGTTTGAGAGCGACCGAACCGAGCCGGAAGTTGTACTTTAGTGCTTTGCCGTGAAGCTGTCTTGACCATTACAGCCTGAAGGCTGCATTGCTGATTGTCTCAGCGTGTGTATCGTAATTTTCGATGACTGTACTTAAACAGGTAAAGGAAAAAAAGTGTCTTTGGACTTTAAAGGTGTCTTTGGAACTGTCTTGTGTAACAATGGCGAATAAATTGTGTTTTGCTTCTTCATCAAGTGTTATCATCAATTAAGACAAATCTATGAACTCATAGAACGCAAGAATATCTGCAATAGGCCCGAGCATACTACGCCCCGCCGCGCAATTTTATGCGGGCAGTGAGCAATGGTCGTATGTCGTACAACAGCCTTCTGCGTTTTGATACCTATTTAAGTAGAATCTATTCTAATTTGTAGTAAATTAGAAGTTTGTAAGCTTGTGGATTATTTAATAACTTTCTAGTTTTATTAAAACAAGATAGAATTTCATGGACCGTAAATCGACTGCATTAGGTCTTCCCCCCCCCGGAGTGGTCTCCATCAAAATTGGGGGCGGGACTGAAAAGTCGTACTGTCACCTGTGTGGTGTTCAGGGCTGTTGCCAGCTACAAGTGCAATCTTGCACTCCTTACCACCATCAATTTCGTGAGCTTGTTCTGATGTTACTGTCAGACAAGCGAGATAAGTTACAACAACACAACACATCAACTTCATTAGTAAAATTTTGGGAGTTACGAAAAACTGAATGAAGTTTGGTGATAGTCTATGATCCATTTTCAATATAAATCGAATGTGCACATAGTAAGGCTACAACATGAAATTATATATCTGCAGTATGATACTGATTTTAAGAGAACTTCACATTCCTAAAGGAATTTGTGTATTTTATAATATTTTTAATTCCCATCGAATCTGTGTATTTTATAAAATTTTCAATTCCCATCGATCCATTCTTAGCAGTTTTAAATATTCACTACAGAATTAACACCTGCATTGCGATTTCAAAAATGGCAAAAGATGTAAAAGTAGCATCATTCATCTCATTAAATTGTTGTATATGTTGTACATTGTATAAATTGTTGTAATTGTTGTACATCTCATTAAATTGTTCCTCGATATTAAAAAATTATATCTAAAATTCCTATTTTATTTGTGAGGGCTATTTTTTTTCAGTCTTTAATTAGACAGCCAAATGTTTGCCTAGGCCTGATATGCATACTTGTGCTTATAAAATACTCTAATAATGAAAGGAATGGGACTGTGTATAGTTCCTTCGACAAATTTTGTGGCTGAATTAGCATTTTGATGTAGTTCGAAATGCCGCCTTAAAACATGTATGATTACAAGTTGTTTATAACCCAAAAGGGCAATTTGCCTAGAAGGGTTATTAATTCCCTTTTCTCATGCTGCGTCATCCAATATAAAACGGCGTTTCACTTTCCAAATTGTTGCAAACAAATATTAAAGCCCTGCATTGTATTTAAAGAAATTAAGTAATGAGAAATCTGCATGAATGTATGTATGTTTTTCGCATTGTAAAAAAACAACAGTACCTAGAGATATCAAATTTTGCACGTCGTCAAATTACGTAGACCTCAACTCAGATATGGGCATCTGGAAGACCAAATTTGGAATTTGTTTTATGATCTGCTTCATATTTTGTAAAACTTTAGCGAATTTTTGATTAAAACTCAGCGATTTCAAAGCGAGCAATGGGAATACTCCGTGGGAAAAAAATTCATCTCCAGCGCGCGAAACTGTGCATCGGAAATTCTATAGATATGCTCTTTTTAAATATTTTGTGATATTGCTTTTGAATTAAATTTTGATCGCCAAGAACATGACATTTAATAAGTAGAGGTAACACACAAAACGTTAAGAAAACGCCCCTTTGGAATTAATATAAAATCTGAAAGTTTAAAATTTTTTCTGTTGTTACTTATTTTTCTTTATGGAAATCTAAAAAAAATATTAAATAGTAAAAACGTTTGGTCGCTTATTGAATTTGCCACTTGACTATGTACTTGACTAAAAGGAAATCATTTTCGCTTTTTTTCCGCAAATGAAGTCTTATTTAATCGACGTCTGAAAAGTCCAGACTTTTTATCTTTGAATAAAATAGAAATCAACTTAAAATGTATTACAATATAAAAGCTATTTTAGACCTTGATTCTAATTTTTAAACTTCAGCTCCTTTCGCTAACTTTAAATTACCATAAAAGTTTCAGAAAAACTTTCTTCTTTTTCAGTTCTCTGGATTAGCCTTAACATTAAAATTCCGTGCGTGCGCTCAGAGCAGACGCCATTATCGTATCCGCATAAGCTTTAATATTCTCTTTTGAAAATGTAATCCTCTTGTTTAAGCATATTTATTGCACCATTAAACGTCTCGTCTTTGATCGCTTTATCGGGCAAATAATTCTTTGTGAGGGATAACATGTCTAATAAATTCAGATCATAAAGCCTTAATACTAAAATTATGTTGCTCTTTTAACCTTTTCATCCAGCTAAAATTTGATAAGTTTTTTCCTTGCTGTACTGTTTTTGTTTAAATATATCATTTTTCGGAGGGTTATTTTGTTATTATTTATTTATTTCAAAGCACCGCGTCGCTGCGGATGTTGAGACTGACCTATTTTGAGAAAAAATCGATAGTTTGGCGAAAACTTTCTTACGGAGCAAAATGCGATGAATCCTTTTCTTGTTTTTCTTTTTTTCCCTCCTGTTTTTTATTATTTTTTATTTTTATTTTTCTCTCCCGTAAATATTCTGTGACCTTTCCAACGTCGCCGTTCTGTGCTGTCAAATTAATGGTTCAAAATATCGCTTGGCACTCGGTGGAAATGTGTGCGTTGCCATTACGCCGATCGTTATTTCTACTTTAGAATAAAAAATTCATTATGTTTCACAACTTGGACAATAACTAAGTATAGCTCTCTTGAGTTGGTAAATCCTCTAATGGTGTCAGAAGCTAGTGATGATAATTGGTTTTAAGTGCAGTTTTCTGGACTTTTCCATCGAAATATATTTTTTTTATTTCATTGTTCACATTTTCCGTTGCTTCGAAATTAGGCGAAAAAGTCTGAAAAGCATACCATCCAAGATAATAAGCTGAAATTGATCAACCTTTTCAAAAATAATCCTGCTAAGTTATTTATTATTTATTTTAAATTTCTGTTTAGCTTTCTGCAAAGTTTGTTAAAATCGGAAACGTGCAAAGAAAGAATTTGGCAATTTGGCAATTCCTTCACTTAAGTTGATTGTGGAAACATATTGTTTTAGCTTCATTAGGAAACTCACTTTTTTCAAAATTACAAACATCTCCAGTTTTTTTATTTTGAAACGATCAAACCATAGAAAACAACTGGAATATTAAAATAATTTATAAATTTTGAATGATGCTTACGTTCATGTAAATGAATTCTTTCAAAAATTAATACTTTACTCAGAGATTGGGATGAACTTCTTTCAAAATATTGATGAATATTGACAATATTCATTGCCATACCAGTAATTTCTTCAAAAGGAAAGAAAATTATACAAATTTTTCATAAGAAGTTTTGATAGCAAAATTTGATAAGAAATCCCATTTATTATCTAACTAGCAATAGTAATCGATGCCAGTTAAGTCATATTGAGAGTAATGTGTCTAACAACAGAGAGAACGAACGATACGGCTGTAATCCTTCTCTAATAACGATGCAAAAAAGTACGATTCATAGTCATACATTTTTCACTCTGATGGGATATGGAACCCATATAAAAAATTTCGATAGAAAAATAAACTAATTCTCTCTCATTATATCAGCAACAATGGCACGCAGTGTTTAATGATTTTCGTCTTTCTAATCAAATGGTCGTAAAAGCTCCAAGTCTATCCAATATTTCACCTATATTCATTTTCAGTCGGTTAAATGTGGGAAAACAATTGATCATAATTGATCAGAAATCAATGACGCAAAGAAACACACAAACAGACGTTCTTCTTTATATATAAATTTTTTATTAACAACTCTACGATTTGAAAGCGAGCAGTAGCAACACTTTTCGAAATAAAGCATTTCATCTACAATGCTCGTAACTGTTGCCACTCGGAAAAATGCGTGCGAAAATTAGTATTTTCTGTGTTTTTAATTAATATCTCGTCTGATTTAAGTCGTACGAAAGTGGAAACAGTTTAAATGTCTTTCCACGAATTTTTGGAATCGGGAATAATATATTTAAATGTTTGGCAATGTTACTTTTATACCACTGTAGAACTTAAAAATTTTTTATTAACAAACTCGAAAATTTGAAAGAGAGCAGTGGCAACACTTTTCAAAATAAAGCAGATTTTTATCTCCAGCGCACGAGATTGTTGTCACTCGGAAACATGAGAGCGAAAATTAGAGTTTTCCGTGTTTTTAATTAATATCTCTGATTTTAGTAATTTTTTGGTGAACAAAGTGGACATCGACCTTTCCCAGGACCCCTAAAACAATTATAAAAGTTTGGTGACGATGGCTATAATAGTGATTGAGCTAATTGCGAACAAATAAACACGCAGACATTCTTCTTTATAGTATATATAGATGTCTGAGAACTTTTAAATGGTTATTGAATTCTTTGAAATGTATTTAACTTTATATTGTCTATACAAAAAATTCGACTTAAAAATATTATTCGAAATACAGCGTATATCAAAACCAGTTATCGAATTACTAATAATTTTAAAATAAATTAGCATTGAATCGTGCCGCAACTTAAATAACTATCTGAGAAATGTATTATTAACAATTATTAAGTGGGCCGGGTCTGGTGTTTCACTTAGTAAGCGACACGATTTAGGCTTTATATATATAACATTTTATTTTGAAATGAAATGATTCTTTTTGATATACGCCGTATTTTGAATTTTTATGTCGTGTGAAATTTTGATACCTTTATAAACAAAAAGGAGATTTTAAATCGTGGAAAGGTAATTTTAAAATGTTAGGTGTATAAAAACCGCACATTATTTAAGATTATGAAACCAATCGTAATCATCAGTCCAAAAAGGAGTTACCACAGAAGAGCTATTAGTTGTTTCGAAAGAACATTTTCTGTTGAATCGCTAAAAGCGCTGAATCACTTTTTAAATTGTTGCCATCAAATATTATCTCTCTGTATTATATTTGAAAGAATTAAATAATGAACAATCTGCAAAGTGTATATCTGTTTCTTGCATTGTGAAAAAACGACGGTACCTAGAGCCATCAAATTTTGTTAACGTAGTTCTCCACCCTAATATGGGCACCTAGAAGTCCGAATATTGAATTTAGAATTTTTTTCATTATCTATTTCATATTTTGTAAAATTAACGAATTTTTGATTGAAAAAACTCCAACTTATCAAAGCGAGCAGTGGCAACACTGTACAGAATAAAATATGTTTTATCTTCAGCGCTCGGGACGGTCTATCTGAAATTGTAAAGATACGCTGTTTTTAAATATTTTTACCCTAAATGGTTTTAAAACATATATGTGTGTGTAAATGAAAAACACCCCACTTTAATTCGAAAGCTTTCGAATACTTTTTTATGTTTTAAAATTGTAAGAAATTTCGAGTTTTTTTATCCCGTACACCAACAAACTGCAGTAAATAGGCATCAGTCGTTTCATTTTCATAAGTTCTTTTTAAGTTCACTTCTTTTTTTTTTTCATTTTTCACCTCTGCTCTGCCATCTTCTCATCTCTGTCTCTTCTCTATCGTTAAATAATGAAGAATCTGTATGTATATGTCTGTTCTTCGCATTGTGAAAACAAAGCATCTGGCGCTTATTTAGTGCCAGATGTTTATGAAAGCTTTGTATTATCTTCCTGCTTGTTGCAATGTATAACTGTAATAAACAAAAAGATTTTTATTATCTAAATATATACCATATTGTTATAAAATACCAGTCTAAAAATCTTCTTTTCCGTTGCAAAGCTGTACAAAAATTTTCTCTGACTTTTCATCATCAGACACAAACTATGGAGTAAAGCAGCCACACAATTTTGTGAAAGTGATTATCACCTTAACATATTTAATGAGAAACAACGGGAAACAGTGGCAGTCACGATCTCCCTTCCCTGATTTCCATCGCACCGGCATTTGTATTCTGAGATTTACTGACAGCTTTTCAACTGCTTACTGAAACATGAATGGGGTTCCCCCACTTCGTTGTAAAGCATTTACTATTGACTCTGAGGTTTCTCGATTCTGGAAACTTGAGAATTCTTGCGCTAATGATCTCAGTTAATTCATTGTTCGATTTCAAGCATACTTTTCTCTTTGTACCTCTCATATATATTGTGATGCATGTATGCTGTACTGAACTCTGAGCTACTGGATATTGGCCGGATAATATATATATATATATATATATATATATATATATATGTCCAGTAGAAATAGATAGATAATAGATAAATAGAGAACAACGCTTTTTACGGCACATATTTTACATTCCATCACTGAATACAATTGCATTTCCAGCCTTTGGTTTTTAAAATTTTTCAGGCACGTAAGTTAATTTTAATTTCCTTCCTGAGTTTGATCTTTAAATATCTAGATAACATCTTTTATTAAACTTTGACTAAAAGGATTATATCAGTTTTGATATTCTCTTGATTTTGAAATACTTTTTAATGTTCTAAAATGTATGACTTTTATCGTAACTTTTGAATTTGAGTTTGAAAATGAGAATGTCGGGGATTATCTCTTCTAAAGTAAGGATATCGTTTAGTTGTGTTCTTTATGAGCATTTTAAATTTAAATTATTATTTACTTATTTGATTTTGTTTATGAAGTTCTTTTCTTCTAATGCCTTTCTGTTGATTGAGTAGTGTTCGTGACTTATGATTTGGCTCTAACAGAAATATAATTTGATCCTTACTTCGAAAAAAGATGAAACACTCTCGCTTAATTTAGTTTTTGTTAATTGATAGTAGATCGGTTTGTTCCTCTGTCAAGTCAATTAATCTGCGAGCAATAATAAAATAAAGGCAAGTAAAAAGTAAGTTTTAAATTTAATTAATTAATTTACCATTATTTCTATTGGAAATTAATTAATTAAATTTAAAACTTACTTTTTACTTGCCTTTATTATAAATTTTTTAGTATTATTTAGTTTACAGTTTATTTTTTGTATGTTAATAGTATCTGTATCTTTTTTGTTTATATCCATATTCGTGTCGGGGAAGTTTTTTGTGGGCAAGAGTTTCTAAATTAAATTAGTTTTCTAAAAAATTGGTTTTACAAAGGGTTTTGTTTTGTATTGGCTTTGATTTGTTCTTTTCTAAAAGTTCCACTCGTTTGAATTGCTTTTGGTAGGTCATATCATTTGGTTTTACATTTGGTTTTGAATTTTACACTTGCCTACATAAATGACGAAACACGAATTGAATAATTGAAGAGTTAGGTTTGAGGGCAACTTCTCCTTGATAAGTCTGTCTTCTGCCAGCTCAGCAATTATTCACTTATGCATATTTATTATTTTTAGGATTAAAAAAATTATTACAATTTTATATTTGTTAATAGATTTTGATACTTGCACTTGATTTACTTATGTTCTCAGAATTTAAATGATATTGTAGATTAGTTCGCAGCAATATAAATTATTTATAATTTCTTTTAAACCTATTTCTATAATTATTTTTTTACTTTAAAGTGCTTTTTACGAAGAGAAATTTTGTTAAATTCAAATTTCATTCCTTGCAGCAATGGCGCAAGAGAATTATTTAAATTTAATTTAACTT
>KK114797.1:378307-388756 GCA_000611955.2 Stegodyphus mimosarum
GAGAGTTAATGCCATGAATTTGTGAATTTGAAATTCTACTTTTATTCAAGTTTCAGTTTTTATCAAAATTCTCTAAAAACTATTGTTGTTTAATTCATGAAACACGTCAAAATATCATGCAAATGAAGATAAATGTAACTATTAACGTTTCAAGTTTGGGAAAAGAGTAGAATATGATCTTCTAACAATGATAAAAATGGCGCACCGGGCTCAAAAGTTTAAAACCCCTAAGACACACACACACACACACATTCATATATATATATATATATGAATTTACTTGAAAGCTGCATTGCTATACATAGTTAAATAAGCAAAATGCATGATTTCATATCTGAGAAGAGGGCTTATGAACTGTGAATCATATTAATAAGAGAAGAAAAATCTACACGAAAGTTAAATTCAGGTAATATAACCAGATTTTATTAAAGTTAAATTTGGGCGGTAGAACAAGTGGAATACCTGTCGTATTTATGTATTATACGTAGGTTAAAAAGGAAGGACAACTATGAAATTTCACCCTAGAGAAAAGATTATTTATATACAAAACAAAAGCAATTTATAAACTCCATTTTCCGTCTCTGCTGGTCAAATAGTCACATTTTTCTTTTTTCTGCAGCCCAAATTATTCAAAAATAATCTTTCGTTCCGAATTACATTTCATAGATACATTTTGATCCATGAAAAATCTTTCAGTTTTGTTAATCAGTTAGAATCCATTTTTATCCTCAACTTTTTAAGATTTCTTTTTGGTTTAGTTTCACATAATAGATGGCTCAAATGGCTTCATTTTGTATCATTTTAAATACCCTAGAGTTTTTCTCTATTAATCTCATGTGGTTACATGTCCTCCTCCACTTCATTTTCTCTTCCACAGCTGACGAAGAAAGTTCTGCTTAACATTCGAAACTGCAGCCATGTAAAAATGTGATCACATTGTGCGGATGCTTATTTGTGCCTGCTTTAATATTTAGCTCTTTTTGATATATCATGTCGAACGTACTAGTAATTTAATCCAGATACTGTAGATAGCAGAAATAAAGGGAATCAATGATACATATGCGCTGATTACATTAATATCAGAACTATTCTTTAATCTGATAGTTCGAGTACTTTGAATGTTAAGATTTTGTTATTATTCATAGTCTATGTAAAATGGAGTATTCACAAGTAAAAATTCTAGAGAAAATATTCTGCAGCCTATTTAATGCTAGAAAAGGTCCCATTCTCTATTAAATTAATATCTACGTTATTAAATATTTATCAAATATCTATAGTTATTAAATATCTACGGACTATAATCAAATCGTGACAAAAGAACGTTTAGTATATGATTCTAAACAAAAATTTTGGAACGGACTTTCGTAAGATATTTCTACAACAAAGAAGCATGAAGATACAAATGTGGATGAGAAATTCTCATTTGCCTGAATGCTTAATTTCAAATTTTTTAAACTTAAGAAATTTAATTTTGTATGACCCTTTAAACTTGATGTTATTGCCATCTTCTTTTACAGTACCAAACTGGTGTCTCCCATATTATTCTGGGTTGATTTTGCATTTTATAGAAATATTTTTGGTTAAACATTTTAGTAATTTTGGCATATTTGTGCTTCGCGTATATTCGTGTGTTATCGAAACAGCAATAAGACTTTTGACCTTGAAATCTCCTCCCCCCCATAAAAGCCGGATAATTGCTTGAGGGCATACATCGAGAATGGCTGAAATTATCGATCATTTAGTCACATTATCACAGGAAAAGGGACAGACCGATACTGCACCCGCGAGAAGGGGAGTAGACTAATCATGTACAGCCCAGCCTTACACCGAGTTGAACCCACATCCTTGATTAGGCAATAGTTTCTGTTAACCGCTATATCGTCCTCAATTTGAGGTGTGTAAAGAAAAAAATGTGAGTATTTCCTGCATAGCAGGGAATGATAGTGAGCAGAAACGAAATCCTCATCATGTTTCATAGAAACAAAGTCTAAGGAGAAGTTTATTTGAACTAAAAGAATGCACAATATGCGGGCATTAAGATTCAGCTCTGGTTATTTCTAAAGGTTATCGTCATTATCAAATATCAGTTAGATTAATCTATAACTGATATTTAATTAATAAAGAATCTTAATGATAAAATACTGTTGGCCTTTGCTGCCTGTTAACCCTATCTTCAATTTTATGCGATTTTAAGTTAACAGCACCGTGAAGTCTTAAGCACGTCAACAATTAATCACTCTTCGTCAGCCCATCATCGTTCGCGTCGTTTACGGTCGACAGAATTGCCTGCAAATTGTAAAGGACATTCCGAGCATGAATTAACTGACATTCGTTCGAATAATTCCAAGCTCTCGAATGAAAGTGGTTGGAAATTCTAAACTCACCGCAACCGTGACGATTTGCAAAGCAAATGCTCATCATGAGAGCTCTCACCGAGGGATAAATTAAGGAGATTTAATGCTGGAATTAATTTTTAAGCGCATTGTTTAAATGCCAATTTTAAGACCAATTAGACATGAATCCTAAATCTCCGACAGGCACTTTTAAAAAAGGAAAATATCTCATTATTAAATGTAATACGTTATGAGCGGTAATTGTTAAAATTCAACATTTTATCAGTTAATAATGGTTCTGACTCATAGTTACAATAACTTATTCTTTGAAATTGCAAGTGCTTATCATCAAACAGACGAAGGAATATTAATAGCGTCTTCTTCAAATAATTTTCTTGGAGGATTTCAAAAATTATAAATTGAGTTTCACGGATAGAATTCCAAGTATCGCTCTACGCGCTGCTCACTTTTGGGTATAGACATTATAAGGTATTTGCTCCCTCCTAAATACTATTTATTATAATTAGAAAATACCCTATTTTATAAGGTATTTTCTCCCTCCTTCCAGCATGCCTTCGTGGCGTAACGGTAGCACGCTCGGCCCGTATTCGAGAGGTTTAAGTTCGAGTTCCGGCGAGGGCATTGCACATTTTTACGCAACCTCAAAAAAAAATCTATCTGAAACTTAAATTATTTCAGCTAGACATATCAAAAGATACCATTACCGTCTACATGCAAAAAACAATTAATAAATAAAAAATAATAACAACAATAATAATAATAATCTAATCTCTATAATTAAATAATAAAGAACATTTATACATGTTCCTTTTACTATTACTGCAAGTAATAATTGTCTAATCTCTATTATTAAATAATAAATAATATCTATGTATGTTCCTTTTACTGTTTAAAAATTGCGGCACTTACAACCACCAGATTTTCAACAAATGTAAACTTTCAGCCAAAAATTGGCATCTCGAAACAGTAACTTTAAATTTCACTTTTTTTTAAATTTATATTGTATTTTGTGCAAATTTAATGAATTTTCAATAACAAACTCAGCAATTTAAAAGCAATATTTTGCCACTCTGAAAAGCATAAGTTCTTTGTATCCAGTTACGACTATGGGATTTAAAAGAAATGTATTGCCCCTCGGCAAAGCGTAATATATTTGTCTTTCAAATTTAATAAAATAACTCAGGCATTTGAGAAAAAAAAATGTGTTGCCACCGTCCCAGATAAAATATTTTTATCCGTCAGTCTGCAGTTCGATGCCGTACGGAGAGGCCTAAGGTATTAACTCCACTAGCTGTTGCTTACTGCGAACTCTTAAATTCTGCTACTTAAATACTATTTCCGAACTCACTTAGATTTGCATATACGTCATTTAAATTTGCATTCTGGCAGGAAATTGAAATCAGAAGTGAAAGGAAAGTTTCTTAAAATAAAAATAATTGGTTAGAACAAAATAAGGTCTTTACAATTACTATAAAATATAAAACAAAGGAAATTATAAGTACTATATAGGAACATTACTGTTTCAATATTATACATGGGTTCGATATGGCCAAGCGCCTTTTCTTAAAATTATCACTGTCATAGTTATAAATTTTCATTTCGTCGTTGTTGGGGTTTCTCATTCTTACTTGAAAGTTTTTTGCTAAATGGTAATAAAGTGTTCTGAGTTGACAGATTTTCAATTCTTCATGAATTGGGCTATTTCTAACATACCACTGCGAGTTTGTAATCTGCCTTATTACACAGTATTATACTGTTTGTTATTGTTTTCTATTAGAAGCGTAACACAGCATAGAATGCAAAATGGATTTATAAATGAGTAAACTTGTTATTTATAAACAGAAGGCTGTTTCGGGAAAACGCTGCTGGTGTTAAGCCTGGAGTGTGCTTTGTGGTATTCACAGTGGATTCACTCCACGCTGGCGCTGGGGCCCAATTTTGGCTTTTGACCGGAGACGAATGTCATAGTTGTCCTGTTTGTTTCGATTTAAACTGACTCACATGAACGTGTTCTGCGTGACTTTCGACAAGACATGACTACTGTTCACCTGAACCTCTGGTTCTGCACCAAATGGTTTGGATTGTATTGTTAAAACGTGTTGAAGAGCTCGTCGCCTAGACCTGGTGATCAATAGCATGGCATTTGTTTAATAATAAAATTTAGAGCTGTATATACATTTTAAAACTTGGCGATAACATTAAATAAAAATCAAACGAAATTAAACAGTTAATAAATATATTAATTAAAGATTAAGCTAAAGTGGATCATTTATTTTACTGTTTTGTTTTACTCTGAACTTAACTCAAACTTTGCACAACAACGAGCAGTGAAGTTAACAAAATAAATCAACTCCTGAAATTGATCAGAAACTTCACTGTGCAGAAAGATTTAGGCAAAAACATTATTATACATTCATAATTCAGCCTAAAAAGTAATGAAAACATGCACCAAATTTAGTGCTGAAGAATACACTTCCATCGAGAGTGCACCGCATGCAGATACAGGTATTTTGGTCGTTCTTTCCCGTTGCGGGAAAACATGAGGAAAGAGAGTTTTCCCTTTGATCAGCTGACCACGCTACGCACAATTTTTATTCGCCTTCTGCAACATTTAAAGCAGATACCATAATATGTAGGTAACATTTAAAGCAATGTCTTGATGTTTCTATTTATCTTTCGTTCATCAAAAACTGGCATGATCGTGCGGCACCTGAAAGAGAGTCAAAATTCTGTAGAAAAAAAGTTAATACACTTGAAAGAAAACAGTTATAAAAAATTCACAAAATTCTCAATTTCCGTAAATTTTGACGGAGTTTGTTTACTCCAGATTTTTCGTGAATACTTTTGTCACGAAATAAGATCTTGAATTGATTACCTGTTAGCTGAAGGAAACGAATTTTATCTAATAATAAAAAAGTTTATTTAAATACAAACGGTTGTACTTGAGCCCTTGCTTTTAAGATTTCAAATAAGCAATTTCAGAAAACCCTTTTGAAGAAAAAATCATCTATGATTTAAAATTTTGTTCAATTTTCGGTTATCCTAGGTGACTGCAGTCCCAGTTACATCCAGTAATTCAGGTTCTAATTTACTGGAAAATGTTTCCTCAAATTTCTTGTTAAAGAGAAATGGCTTGTAATCTTTAACCAAATGCATTAATTTTTAAATCCATTTCAAGATAACCATTCAGATATCCTTCTCTAAAGATAAGTGCAAAACATATCCTTCCCTTGTAAGATCTAAATATAAAATAACTTAGAATTACAACCAGGATTAATTAAATAAATTTCAATTTACATTAGTGGCAACATTATATGTAGTGCAGCTATTTTCTAAATCGTATGCATTGTTGCAGAAACTTGAACTGTTTTAATTGCAGCTTTTATTCTGTTAGTAATTCCAATTACTCTACCAAGGTAGAGGAATAGTGAAAAAAAGTGAACAGTGAACTACTTGCAGTGAAAAAAATTGCAGTCCTTAAATTTTTAGTATAAAGTGTAACATCTCTAAATATTTCCCATTAAAAGACTTCAAAAGAATTTTTTTTTAAAATGAAAAAACAAATAATTCATGATTAAAGAGAAACTCTAACTTCATCTTGGTACGCAGATTTCAATTTAACACCAGAAATAATTTTAAGCTAAGCAGTTGCGATGAGCCTGCTAATTTAGGAATTAGTTCCCCAGAAATTAGAGATATATAACATAAAATAATGTATTTAAAAGGAGTTGTTCAAAATGACAAAGTCGTCACAGAAAAAATTTGTTACGGTATTATTTTATTGTAAATGAACGTCATATTGAGATTCGTATATTTATTTAAAAAGAAAAAAAACATTTAAAGGTAGCCATGCGTTTATTTTACTTGATCGCTTGCGAACACAACTTGTGCTAAAATATTCCCGCTAGTGGCAATACATTTTATTTTTCCGAACAAGAAATCCACTTACCTAAAATAGTAAAACTTCTGCCGCCCAGACAGAGTAGCTAGTAGAGGTAAACCGCTGAGTTGGAGTCCGACCCAGGTATACGTGTTATATCCATATAGAATTGGTTACCAACCCAGCGGGAGTTAACCACTAGCTGCCAGGCCGTAGCCTGAGCCGCACTGGCTGAGCAGACGATATTTATTAAATGCAAGAAAGAAATATACATGTGCATACAAGCCACTTGAAGAACGGTATAATCAAAATATAGATACATGTAAAAACGAATACAGACACAGATATATACACTCATATATTACTCATATATATACACTCACGTTTGTGAAAATTGCAACACCAAGAAGGAATCGTCATAATTGAATGCAATTTAATACACAGTTGAGTGGTAGTGGTACAAATAAATGATTAAATGTTCAAAGCAAACAAACAAGAACAAGAGATCAGAATCAGTATTTTGTGTGGCCACCACGCGCCGCAATAAGTGCTGCTACACGACGTGGCATGGAGTCAAACAAAGTTTGAATGTCTGACTGAGGAAGAGCATTCCATATCGTTTGTACGCGTACCCAAAGTTCGTCTGCAGACGCAACAGGACGAGGATCACGAGCAAGACGCCGACCAATGACATCCCACACATGTTCAATTGGCGACATATCCGGGGAACACGCAGGCCAAGGAAGAAGCTGTACCTGCTGCGCTGCAAAGAAGGATTTAACAATCCGAGCAGTATGAGGGCGGGCATTGTCCTGTTGAAATACAGCGCCTGGCAAGCTTTGAAGGAAGGGAACAGCTTCGGGCTGTAGAACTTCACGGATATACCGGTTGCTGTTCAGATTGCCCACAATTCGTAGCAATTGAGATCGTCTATGATATGCTATGGCGCCCCAGACCATAACTCCGGGTGTTCGTCCACTGTGGCGTTCGATAATGCACTCCGGAAGGTGGCGTTCACCGGCATAGCGTCTGACACGAATGCGGCCATCATGGTACCACAAATTAAAGCGGGATTCGTCAGAAAACACGACATGCTGCCAATCAGCACGCCAGTCTCTATGCTGATTGGCCCATTGTAGCCGCAGGCGGCGATGGTCGTGCGTTAGGGGGATCCTGTATAAAGGAGTCCGTGCGCGCAGTCCACACTGCAGCAGACGTCTACGAATTGATGAAGCACACAATGAAACACCTGTAGCTATTGACCACAGTGCTGCCAATTGTCTAGAGGAAGCTGTACGGTCCGTCCGCGCCATGCGGACCAGGTGTCTATCATCGCGAGCTGACGTCACATTTCGGGGTCCACTCCCGGATTTCCGAGTTGTCCGACACTCGTCCGTCCACTGCTTCCAAACGCGCATCACTGTGCTGCTGTTACGCTGCACACGAGAGGCTACTGCACGATACGACAATCCAGCTTCACGAAGGCCGATGATTCTCCCTCGTTCAAACTCTGTAAGTTGTTCAAATCTCGCTCTCTTTCGTCGACGAGGCATAAGTACAGATTGAGTTAACGTTTACCACTAGCAGATAACCACCGATAACCATACACGCCTCGCTACAGCCGTCTATTATTCGGATCCATCAGCCGTTCAGAGGGCGCTGCTCAGCATACGCATGCGCTACGGATTTGCAATTCTAATCATTTGCATATCATGCGCTACTTTGCATTTCCTGAAAATTCCAGCTCACTCGCGTAAGTCCTTCATGGTGTTGCAATTTTCACAAACGTGAGTGTATATATATATATATATTCCAAAATAAATAAAAGTATACATACTTTCATGCATATCCATATATATATATACACATATATTTTATCATGTTAGTAAAGTTTACATGAAGAATATTATCCTCAGTAAAGGTTAGGTACTATAAAAAAATATGTTAACTTTACAGACAGTTAACTAACAGATACAGTACAGCATTTTAAAACAGTACAAAATTTTTGTATAAAAGCCTGGCTCTGTATAAATAGAAAATTACATATTGGACTGACGTATTACATTGCTGACATACTGAACTAGCGTATATAGTTCTAAGGTACATACTGCTATGCTTTGCAGAGCAAGTAATCTGTCTTCAGGTTAATAAATGTGTCAGTTCAAGAATAGTTAATGCCATACTGAAGGTGCGATTTCTAATTCTAAGAGACTATGCTAAGAAATGACATTGTTAGAACCTAATGTGTGTTAAATACGACACAAGTTTGTACTTTATGGCTACTATCATCGAGCGTCAGAAGAATAATTGCTAATACAGTAGTCAATTACTGTTTTCAGTTTCCGCTGGGCAACTCTGTTCCTTTGTATATTCTGGAACCAGTTTGGCCAGAATCCTCCTGGCTTCTTGAGGCTGTTAAGCGCTGTGTGCGGGCAAGAGAACATAAAATGGTCTGGATGACCCTCCTCCCCACATTCACAGTTGCCATCCTCTCTTAAGCCAAAGCGGCAGAGATATGAAGGGAAGGGCCCATGACCAGCGAGGAAATACGTCATATGATTACTGTTGGTCTGGATTGTTGTCGTGACCCCGGGAATGAGATTATATACTCGTCTCCCTGTAAAAGCTTGATCCCAGCGTTCTTGCCATATTCTTAGGAGCTGTTGGAATGTCCGGCTCTTTAGGTCCAAGACTGGCCTGAGAGTCGAGACTTCTCGTGAGCCTACTGCGGTACCGAAGGACCCGGGTTCGAATCCTAGGGAAGTCATGGGTGTTTGTAAATGTATAGTGTAATTGCGGTATGGGGTTTTTGCGGCACTCTGAATATATAGCTAGCAGAAAGTTTTCTCGTGTGGTTTGGTAGAACAGCAGATGGGTGGGAGACCCTCGGAAGCCCCACCGCCTGTAGTGCTCTCCTTCAAAATTGGGATGGGAAAACTCAAACTAAAAATTACAACCTTTTTGAGGCTCTGGCAACCGTTCTTTTATGAGACACTTAGACAAAACAGCAATAAAAAAAACTTCTCCAGTTACTTAGAATATACCTTTAAATGAATAATAGAAATTTAAATAAACTTTCTTCGATTTCATGTTCTAATTGTAGTTGATAATTAACAATTATAATCTTTCTTCCTAAGAAACCACTTTTTAAATATAATAAGTTACGTAAAGAAATTTTGTGATTGGTCGTAACTAAAGTTCTCAGAAATCCTTAAATTAACTTCGCTATTAAACTTGACGTTAATTTAAAGGCTCTAGAAATGATTCCGTGGTATTGCTATTTTTTACTTAACAAGTGCGCTGCATTTTTTATATTGCAGAAAAGCACGCGAAGGCTATCTATTTAAGGGAAGAGATGTCTCTGGAAAGAGCTTTCTAAGGGGAAGAGTCTCGTGTTCACGTTACACATAGGAACACTCCCGAAAACGCCTGTGCTGCAAGCCCGTTCTCCGTGATTTTAACGTTGGTTTTATTATCTAATGCTGTGGTCAACTACTATCGTTCAGCCGTTTTGGTCGCTGGCGGACCTCAGTTAATTAAAGAGAACTTAAGGAGTTTAAGATATTTGAAAAGATAGTATTATTATTTTATAACTAATAAAAATATTTAACACCTTTAATTTTAAAAGGTTGCACGGTTTAATAATGCTTTAATTTTTTTATCGCCTTCCCGTGGCTGTAGGGTGTAATACACGAAATTTAATGTTTTATAGGACAAAATAAGTAGAAATTTAAGAAGACGAATACTAATTTAGTGGGCCAGTAAGCCATCTTATCATCAAAATTATTAAATATATTTCAATAAAAGTTTATAATAGGAAATTGGAAATACATATATAACTTTTACAAAATAAAGCCATTCCTGAAATTTAAAAAAGTAGAAAAGCTTTCAAAACACCAGGTTTATGAAATGTAAGCATATTTTACTAATTCCCTTTTATAGGGCATTCTGAATTTCAAAGCCTTTTTTTCTTCTAATCTAAGGAAATAGCATTTTATATCACTTCCAATCAACGTTTTCTCGAATTTTCCCAACGGCTGAAAATGTTTGAATCGGATCTTCATAAATGTTTTGGGACATATTTTACATATAACAGAACAAAATGATTATTTTTAATCATTAAACTATTTAGAAGAGTAATGGGCATCTTATTCAAGCCTCTCGAAGAAAGACTATATAAAAATTTAAATTTTAATCTCTAATAAAAGAAAGAGT
>KK114797.1:393164-440235 GCA_000611955.2 Stegodyphus mimosarum
ATATATATGTATATATATATATATATTAATTTTACATTTGTTTTGTTAAAATAGAAAATAATCTTAGTGTTTAAGATTTTCAAAATGTTTGCCTTAAGTTTAGGGGTTTAAAGCCAGATTCTAAAGTCTATTATCTTTTACCCTTAGTGAAACATATCAAAATTTAAGGCAATTGCTGATTTTGAGTGAAAATTGACGCAACGTAGCAAATTTTCTTTTAAATAAAACCTGTTAAGAAATAATTATGGTTATTACGACCTATATTGCACGGATTATATTCGATGAAGTTTCTGAGAAATTTTGTTTCATCTAACTTAGTTATTCTCTTAATGGATTTTATTTTAAACCTAAAAATGGTCTTACGTGATGGATGAATTCCATCATGGATAGCAGCACAGAAACTCGGATAACTGCAATGACCACAAAGATCTGCTGCAAATGTTTTTGGACGGTCGTATTTGTCAATAACAGTATCTTCTGTGAATATTTAGCCAACTATTTGTTTGGAAAATACCGTACATCAAGCGGAAAATTTTACAGGGGTATGTACTATATAATATAGAAACGTAGATTTTATTTAATATTTTCATTTACTATGTAACATATTTCAGCATGTACTGACTTTCTTTCCTAGATTGAACCGAGCTTGAAACAAAGATTGAAATTCATTTCATCCGCCATTTTACAGCCACTACTACACGACTGAATGTTATCGTGCTATCAAGAGAAATCCATAACGCCATATTCCTACGCCGCGCTCGTACATGTTTATACACTTTATGAGTATCTTTGTCGCGCTTCTTCTTGTGCTCATTATGGCACATACACATCCTATGAGATCTAGTCTTCCAAATTCCTTTTGAATTGGCTACAATTTCCTATAACCTTTTCTCTGCAGTTTTATTTTTCAAGCCCATCAGTGTCCAAGCAGTAGCTGGCAGTCACTGAACATCTGAGAGCTGGTAGTCGCTGGTAGTTATGACTTGGGTTCGATTCCAGACGAACGGTCTGGCTGCATGAGCGTTTTCGTAGTTTCGCCCTTGTGTAACGTATATACGAGCCAGTTTCCCTCAGTTATGAGGCATTTTCTCCCTCCTTTCCGAATGTCTTCGTGGTGTAACTGGAAGCACACCCGACCCGCATTCGGGAGGTTCGGAGTTGGAACCCGGCAAGGGCTCTGCGGTTTTCTTTAGTTTCCTGTCTTCGAAAAACGTTCTAATGTCTCTAACAAAGTTATCCATCCTTCCCTCAGACAGGTACTCTTAATGTCATTTGCCGTAATCCTAATAAATCAATAAAACCAATAGTTTTTAGTTTTTCAGCTCGCAATATAGCAAATCAAAGGTACCTTTTAAACAAAAATTTGAATGTACATTTTCCATGCTCATGGATCGTAACCAATACCTCAGCTTCGCCATAACCGAATGTTTACTATATCTGTTTTACTATATCCGTGTTACTGTAGTATTTATGCAGTTAATGTACTTCGTATTAGACAAGATCATCAGTCAGTATAAGGAATCGACGGCAATGAAGTCATTAATAAAAATTTATGAATACTTCTAATAATTTTGCTTACATAGTTTTCAGACATTTCTGGAGAACATGATTGAAATTCATAACGCTTGATAGCCTGTATGCTCAATGAAACCATTGCTTACTCACAGCCAAAATTCGATTGTTCAACTATAATCTGTTACCTTAAAACAGACTTCAAGGTCACTTACAGTTCGCCCGATTGCCTCGTAACCATGGAAACGCTCACTGAATCAGATGTCCGTGTCAATTAACTTTTTCATCCACTCAGTTTCCGTTTAGTGTGTTTCGCTTCAAGAAAAGCGCGTCAAGATTAGAATTACAGACTCAAATGAAGTGAAGAAAGTAAGGACTGTGCGATAATGACGACATACGTTACGATCGCAAATGGGGGAGGGTGGTACAGTTTAGAACTGCCTATTTTAAAGAAGAGACTGTAGTGGTTACGGAATTTTTAAAATTAAGATTTTATGTGTTTTTCTGCCCCAGCCAATGGCATGGACTCTCAATCATCACATGACATGGCTCCACATATGGACATTGCCTATCAATGGTTATGTAGTAAATATTGTAAATAATGCTACTCTTATATATATTCAAGATCCTTAATGAGGAATTACGTACTGATATATATATCATGCTTTTACTTCTAATTTCATTTATTGTGCTTTATTGTATATACCTGTATCTGAAATTCCACCACCCCACGATGACAAATCTCTATGTGGCAAAGTGCCACCTCTCCCTTTCAATATTTCACATCTTGTCTCTGTGACATCTTCTATGACTCTTCTACTTCCAGGTTCCCATATTGGAAGACAACTGGCAAAAAGCCTGTAATCCATGTAGGTTAGGCCCAGTATAATAGCTGTAAATGGAATGGAATGGTTACGGAATTGAGTAGGAAACACCCAGAAAACTTCATTTTCTTACAGTGTTAGGTTATCATTCAGTGTTATCAGTTACTGTCAATCAGCAATTCAATTAGCTGAATTAACTGAGCAGTTAAAGTTGTCACCAATAGTTCCTATTGTGTCTGGTTCTGGCAGTTTGCACTAGTTGACGGTCTAAAATGATTTTTCTTCTCTGGAATATAAATTTGGTAAGTTTGTTTCTTAAAACGTACTTCATAAAAACATACATATAGATATATATATAAAATAAACCTCTAATAAATTATTAACTTACTACTATTATCAATAGCTCTTTAAATGTCTTCTTTAAATTTTTATATGCGCCAATTTTAGCATCTGCAATTCATCAAAATTTCTCTCGACTGCGTCATTTCTAAACCAATTCATACATACGACTTAATAATTCTGATGACGTACGTTATTCGGAAACTAAACCGAAAAGTTGACTAATTTGGAACTAGAATTCAAAATTTCGAGAACTGAAAGCTTTCTCTTGTTGAGGTGCCATGGTAGATAATTGTGCACTTTTGCTTTTAGTTCTCTTGCCGTTAAGACGCTGGCCAGCTACTTTTCTTCTTATCTCAATAGTAACAAAACTGTAAATGTTCTCGAATAAGCCCGAATATAGTGCCCAGTAAATTGTGACCACAAATGTCAATTGAATTAAAAATGAATATTTAATCTTCCTCGGCTGTCAAGTTTGCTTCTCAGCATCGATCAACATTCTACGCAATCAAAACTCTTGCTCTTCATTAATGGATCTACAATCTACGTTTCCACACCTTTACTACTCCTAACACTTTTTCATTATATAACTCTAGCGTATTTTACATTAGTTAAATCCAATCCTATAATATTCAAATAAAATGTTTGTTCTAGAATTATGTTGAATTATACTTAACGGATTGAAATTAACATTAAAAGTGTGAAATTATCACAATCGCTAGTATAGACTGCCATGGTATGAATATTGGCACAAGGCGTATGTAAATATTCAGATAGATATTGGAATATCCGTTGATCAAATACTGGCGAAAGTACAGTTGTTTTTTCATCTTTTCTTACTTTCTTGAAAAATCTAATATAGTCTACAAACGAGCTGTAAGTAATTTGTCTTTACTTCTTAGTAGAGTAATTTTCCTTTTCAGTTTTAGGAGCACAACCAAGACAATAGGATATGTTCTGTAATTTAGAAAAATAAAACTGATTGTCTATTTTTTAAGAAGTTTTTCGAATAGTTCTTCCCAAACTGATTTTAAACGGAGCAAAAAGCAAACTTACATTTTTTCCTTCCAATAGTAATTTTGCCAAGCATTTAATACTGGCTCACATACAAAAACAATCCGACTAAATTGTGATAAAACAATAAAATTAGCCAATTCATGTCAGATATTAAGAAATTATATGAATATACTGGATATACTATTAAACATTAAGAAAAGGTATAATAATGTCAACAGGCGATCTTCTAGGTTGAAGTAAGATTTATACAGTTTAATATCAACCAAACTTTTCTTTATAATTTATGTAACTTAAAAGGTTCGATACATGTCAACATTAAGCTTGTAACAGTCAAGCGACCAGCTCTTACCAGTGTAAAACTATCAAAAGCTATTAATCTTAAACAAGACACCTGGCTTTGATGGATCATTATCTAACCAAGAAGAGATTCACTTACCACCTAAGGCGGGGCAACCTCCAAGGCCTTAACGATTTTCTTTCGTCAATCAATTGGTTGTTTTGTATTCGAACTACTTAAACTGGCATTTGCATTACCTTCTTGCTTACTCAAATATTTGTGCTTTATACTGGCAACCACTGGCTAGTCTTCACGTTGCACATATTAAAAAATACAAAAAGTCTCGTGCAGCCGCGTTCACTGGGATTAGAATTCAAATCTCAGTTCAACTTCAAAAGCATGTTAAAATTCTCAATATTATTTTTTATGTTTCAGTTAAGTATATTAAAATTTCTTGACAGGATTATTTAGATAATGGCGAAGCACAGAAGGGTCATCAGCCTAAGGTGACTTTGTAAAGGATTTTTTAAAGAACTTCGCTTCACTAATTCACTTTGCACGCAGGGAAATCAGAATAACTATACTGCAAGGTTTGATCTTCTGTGACGTCACTGACTTCTAGTCTGCTGAAAAGCAACTACTGCATTTGTGTCTTCTCCCACTTGTGTAAACAAATGACGTCAGCTTAACCTTGTTTGGGAGGGAGAGGGGGAAAGCCTAAACTTGATTCTTAACTGAACCTTGGCGAAAAACATGAAATTTTCCACGCGGTTAGCCCATTCGCTGGGATATGAGCCTGGGTCGAACTGCCAGTATACTTTCGGCCGCTAGTGGCCTCGAATTCGGAACTGAGTCAACAGCTGATAACAATTGAGAATAATATGGCTTTGAAGAAAACGTCGCAGACCGAAACCTTGTCTACAGTTAAGCAATCAAAATAATATTCATTTATAGCGATCTATACTCAGACATAGTCATACAGAGCACCTTTCATTAATTAGCAGATTCGCAATTATCACTGATAATATTCTTACGTTTTTCTTTTCTTCGCACGTACGTTAAGGGGTTCGCGGATTTGGAGTGAATAACGATGATACTTGATGAAGTATCGAAACACGCTTTACTGGCTAGTATTTTTCAAGACAGCTCCAAAATCACGCTTACAGTCGTCGAAGAACTACTATAAACACGCTGAAACAGTCAGCGACACAGCTTCCAGGCTATCAGGCTATAAAGGTGGAGACAGCTTCACGACAAAGCACCAGAGTACTGCTCTCGACTCTGCTCAGTCGTTTTCGAAACTTTACGTACTCTCGAGACTCTCCACTCTACAACTCGCGATGCACTCGACTATACACTAGACTACAGCTCCCGACTCAGTTTGGTCTTTCTCGGAGCTCAACATACTCTAAGATAAAATTCGACGATCCACTAACTCGCGATACACTAAGGGATTCGATGCACTCGACGACCAGCTCGGCGTTAGACTACGAGACACTCGCTCACTGACTGTCTATCAACTCGCTAGACGAGACGCTAACTTCTCAACTGGGTAGACTAGGCACTAACCCACTCTCCGCATACAGCAGGGTTTACATAGCTTTTGGCTTGAGTTCGAGAACATTGTGGGCTAAACCAGTAAGAATTCGTTCCAGAGGGTTCTCCATGCGTCTATAGCATATCAGCAATTTTGTCGCCAAATGTCGCCAAACGGGCGATTTCTTACCAAATGTGGCAACCTTGCCTTCCCTTGCCATATTCTGGCAACCCTGAACCTGCTTTGCGGGGAAGCTATCTCACTGTGCCTGGACATTTCGTAACAGTATCATAAGAGAACGTTGTTTTGCCTTTTAGCTATTGATGGCACAGCAGGTGCAGGTTTTACTGGTTCTAATACAGGGTTAGCATAAATGATTCATTCATTTTGAAAAGGCTATATTTTCAAAAGTATTACGAGTACACTCATGAAAAATATACATAAGAACCACAAAGTCACCAAGTTTTTCAGTATTTCACCAAGTTTTCCGGATAAGTGGAATGTTGCTTCATCGTTAAATATCAACTTGGTGGCTAAATCTTCGACCTCCAGTGCTTCTTGCATGTTGATGCAAAAATATACTCAACGGGCCTCCAGCTTTAATTGTTGCAGGAGCTACACATGGTACGGTTTGAAATGCAACCTTTCATGCAAAATCTTCCACACAGTTTTTCATGGTATTCCGAACATCTAGTCAATTGACAGGACGAACATCTGGACAATAATACTACAAAATATGTGGAATCAGCGTGATTATCGTCTGGACATGTGTCGTGTCACCAAAGGAGAACATACTGAATATTTCTAGAGGGTGTATGACCTTGGTGAGTTTGTGGTTCTTTTCATATATCTTTCATGTGCGGACGTGAAATACTTTTGAAAATGTAGCCTTTTCAAAATGAATGAATTATTTATGCTACTGTATATTAAATGACCATTATCTCAAGTTGAACTGCCGTATATGACAACGAGGTGAACGTGAAAGGAAAACTTACACATGTACGGAAGAAAATATCGAATTCCATTAGCTGTATTCTAAGCATGTAGTTTTAATTTTAAATCATAACTCAGTGATGTTGAAAAGTCATCCGTAAATTAATTACTTTTTGAAGTTCTACAAAACAAAGTTGTTTTGGATATTTTCATCTTCAGTAAACACATGAAAAGTTATCACCATTTAAAAGCTTGCGTTTAAAAACCATCAAACGACATTCATTAAGAACGCAGATTTGTACGGCGTCAAAGCCTCAAGATACCATTGGGTAGTACCCCAGTACCACATCGTGTATGACATACTGGATATTCTAACTAATGTGACTGGAAAGACCTACCCGATAACATTTCACGAGGCAATCCCACTTGGTGAAAAATAAAAAAAATTAAGTTTTACTGTTTCTTTAATAATTTGGTACGATATGCTCTTCTGCGTGCATATTATATACAAAACTAGTCAATCGATTGACTTGATTAAAGCATAAATGATACCTGGATACAAAAAAAATTTACTCTTATTTATAAGATTACAGGAAAACAGGCTACCACAGTAGCAACAGATATAAGAGGAAACTTGTATGCAGAGAAAAAGTCTAAAGACATCAAAGAGAATAATAATTAGCTGCTAATACGAAGAAGCTATTTATATGATGTTATGAACATCATTTATTAACATCAGTAATGCTCCAAATATTCATAAAAGTTATGATTTGAGTATTTTTAAGTTAAACGTATTTATCAATTACATTTATTATTAAATTAAATTAAAATTATAAATCATTGGTAACGTATGGTTAACTGTTAACGTTGCGAAACGACAGAGTAAATTATTAAGAATGGCATTATTTGCTTATAGATAAGTTGTCAGATTGCGTGAAGATAAAGAATGTTGTATCTCAAGAAACGTCAAATCTTTCTAAATCACTCTGATGAAAAAAGCAAGGTAACGTAACGCAGCAGTCCGTGATGTTATGTACCTTAACAACTTCCGATCCTGCCAAAGACGTTTCCAACACCAAAGTGAAGGGTGGTGAGTGTAACATAATAGCCTAATTATAAGCATTATTGTTTGGAAAATGTTATTGTTTTCCTTTATTTTTCATTCAAAAAATATTCCAGAACTACAATGAGCTCTCTCTAAAACAACATCCACTTTTACACACAATCTTGGTTTTCTGTAAAGTAATCATATTAAGCAAGGGGTATTTAATAGTACAAATGTTCGTTTACGTTTTCAGAAATACTGATCAGTTTCAGAGACTGTCGTCTGGAAAGGATCTGCTGTATTTTAATTGCTTCTTTCTTTAAGGAGACTTCAAATTTATCTCAGCTGTAAAGCAGATTTATGTGCATATGGAAACTCGAAAAAAAAAGTGATTGATGATTTTATGCTGCGTTCTTTAGGCACATAAATATTAAAAGTTTTTTTCTATGTAAATGCTTTTGTCTGGAAAATTTAGATCGATTTAAAAATACTTTTACTTTTTTTGAAATTTTTTTGAAAAATTGAGTTTAACTGAAAAAAAATATATTGATTATTTTTGTATATTTCAACGCATTTAGACAGAATCAAAGTGCTTTTAACAGCGTTGGTATAGAATTATTATATGTGAATGCATTTTAGTTAGTGCATAATAATTGCATTCTAACATAATCATTAAATATTGAAATTTTATTTTCTGATTAAAAATATAACATTTGTGTTTATAATTTTAATGTTCGAAAGATAGAAGAAATTTTCATTAGATATTATTTCGTTCGGGTACAGGCAAATTTTTATAGTGGTTGTTAATTGTTCAACTATTTCATTCATTTTAGAAACAGTAATATTTAGCCTTATCTACGTTCTGAATTATACAAAATATCACAGAATTAAAATTAACACAGGCTCCACACGCTGATTATCGTATTTTAGTGTAACACTGGAATTTGTCAACATTCTGTTCCACGTTAAGACCATAAATTACATATGGATATGTAAACTTAAACTTGCTTACATTAGAAGTTAAAATTGTTTTAATCCTATTTTGAATGAATAAACGAAGTGCACATTTTTAAGAGTTATAAACTAATTTAAGTTCATTTATACAGTCAAGTTCATTCAGTAATATTTTCTCTTCTTTTTTCCAAACTTCATTTTGGTATTTGATATAGGTGCTGTATTTCATTATGCTTGACCATCACGGTGTAATATTTTCTCTCGTAGTTACTGATATCTCGTTTTCGACCTTGCCATACATATCGTAATTTATCGTGTTTCCACAACTAATTGTAATAATAGATTTAGAGCCGGTCTGTTACAAAAAGTTTTAATTTAAAAATAGCTATAGCGATTTACTAACAGCTAAAACTTTGCTAAATAGCTATAACGATTTACCTATATCAGATGTCTTTTACCTCTAAAAAAGCAATTTATTTCTCAAAAGTGACGGAAAGTTTAACACTTTTGCTGCCAGTATAGTTATCTGCAACTTCGCCAGAAACCAAAAAGTATGGTAACATATAATTTTGCCACACAATGGCACAATTAAAGAAGAAGTTCGAAAAAAAAAATAGTAATATAAGTATGATATGCATAAAAGTTAAAATATCCTTCAAATTCTAAACATGAGAAATATTCATAAGGATTAAATTTTTACCATCAGCAAAAATTAAATGTTTGTGGTGACTGAAGATTTAAACATTTAATAAAATATTATCACTGACAACACGGGACCATCTCTGCTACTATTATTTACATAATTTTAATGTAACAATGGTGAAACTTTCAGAATTATCAGAAACATCAATGTTTCATTAGAACTATGATACGAAGAAACGAAACGAAAATGAGGCTAGAATTACACCAATCGACTCACTCGCTGCAGCTT
Organism: Stegodyphus mimosarum; assembly: GCA_000611955.2. Taxonomy (NCBI): domain Eukaryota; kingdom Metazoa; phylum Arthropoda; class Arachnida; order Araneae; family Eresidae; genus Stegodyphus; species Stegodyphus mimosarum. Next base: position 402,534 of record KK114797.1, read on the forward strand.
TGGCACAAGTTTAGAAATAGTTAAATATGCTTAAAGCAGCTAAATATATGCGATTATATATATATATGTATGTAAATTACCGTTTCTGTGTAATTCATGACTAAATATTCCCCAAGATATTCAAGCCTGTGTTACGTCTGCGATGTTTGTTCAGCAAATTATGTCAAAGCAAGGTACAACTATCATCCTTAGGAAAGTATGCTGTCATGGAGAACTATGTAAAAGAAAGAGAAAGGTTTTTTAAGTTATAGATGAGGAAACACACACAGCCATACGCATACTGGCAGAACTGGTCCTGTGTGTTTAGCAATAATATTGTATTAATGGTTTAAGTTTTCAGTCACCAATTTCTGCTGTTGGTAAAAGTTTTAAACATGTTAGAACTCTAAAAAGATTTGTAAATTTTATGCATTTAATACATAAATTATTAATTATCATGATGATTCAAACTTGTTCATAAGAGAGAGAAAAAATGAAAAAACAAAAGAAAAAACGTTCAAAATTATGCTTTAGCTGTGTGAGCGAGGTGAGATAAAAACAACAGCAATTACCAAAATACACAGTCCAGTCACATTAATGTGACCACCACGTACTTTCCATGTCAGAGTTAAATAACCAATCACAGAAGGCAGGTGGCAGCACAGTGCAGTTGAGCGTATATAAAGGGTGTGTGAGGGTTTCGGAAAACATTTCAATCGTTGGCGTAATGCAGAAACGAAGCGATTTATCCGACTTCCAAAAGGGCATGATCATTGGCTTTCAGGCCAAGGGTGGAAGCATTTCCGAAACGGCTGAGTTTGTGAACTGTTCGCGTGCCGCCGTGGTAAAAGTGTACCGTGCATGGCAAAATGGGACTGTCCAAAATCAGCGACGTGGCAAATGTGGTGCACCACGGGCCATAGATGACAGAGGCGAACGACGGTTGCGGAGATGCGTTCGGGCAGATAGACGGGCTACCGTTGAGCAACTGACCACCAAAATGAACCAAGGGGCTACCAAAAGTGTCTCCCAAAGTACTATTCAGCGAACATTGCTGCGTCTGGGCCTCCGAAGCAGACGCCTGGTTCGTGCACCTATGCTGACTGCTGTTCATCGACGGCGAAGGCTAGAATTTGCACGCCAGTACAGCAGCTGGACGTCCACTGAGTGGCGACAGGTTGCGTTTTCGGATGAATCGCGTTTTATGCTCCATCGGACAGATGGACGTTGGCGTATAAGGCGTGAAACCTCTGAAAGGAACCACCCTGCAACCATTGCCGGAACGGTCCAAGCTGGAGGCGGGAGCATTATGGTCTGGGGAATGTTTTCCTGGCATTCTCTAGGTTCACTGATCATTGTGGAAGGCACAATGGATCAATACAAGTACGCATCTGTCCTTGCGGACCATGTTCACCCCTACATGCGCATTGTTTTTCCTCAGGATGATGGCATCTTCCAGCAGGACAATGCGAGGTGCCATACAGCTGCCAGTGTACGTGCGTGGTTCGAAGAGCACCAGGATGAGTTTACCGTCCTCCCCTGGCCAGCAAACTCACCTGACTTAAACCCAATCGAGCATCTGTGGGACCATCTCGATCGAGTTGTTCGCGCCATGGATCTTCAACCGCGTAATCTAGCGCAGCTGGCCACGGCATTAGAGTCGGCATGGCTCAACATCCCAGAGAACACCTTCAGGGACCTATGTGACTCTCTTCCTGCACGTGTCGCAGCAGTCCGCTCTGCGAAAGGTGGTTATTCTGGCTTTTGACAGATGGTCACATTAATGTGACTGGACTGTGTATAATCAAAGATCTGTAACATTCTTGATTTTCTCGGTATTGCATATTGAAGACACTTCAACAGTGACAGGTTCTGCAATCTTATGATGCGAGATGTAGTCCGTGAAACGTTTTGCAGTTTAAAACTTAATTTTCGTAAAAGATTACGGTTCTTTTGGAGTACAAATTCACAGACATCTATAAAATATCTTTTAATATCAAAGTGATTAAGTTGCCAATGCTTAGCTCATATTAAAATATGTATAATGAAGAAGAAAGAATATAATATCTGTGTAAAACAATAGAACTGTATTTCTCCTTCACAAAAATACATAACGATAAAATTACGAAAGAAAAGATGTGAAGTTTCTGTGTATTTAAAAATTTTTCTCATTGTCCCTTTATTAAGACCGTATTTCTTCTTTTCCATCAATATATTGTACTTATTTTAATAATCATTAACCCAAAGGGGCAATTTGCAAATAAGGGCTATTAATTTCGTTTTGGCATTTTGCGTTGATTCACTATAAACGGCGAATCACTTTCTAAATTATTGCTACCATATATTATCGCCTTGTTTTATATTTAAAGAAATTAAATAATGAAGAATCTGCATAAATGCATATATGCTTCTCACACTGTGATAAAACAACTGTAAATACATCAAATTTTGAATAACGTACGTCTCCACCCGAATATGGGCATCTAGAAGCCCAAATTTGGAATTTGTTTTATTATCTCTTTCATATTTTGTAAATCATTATGAGGCTTTGATTAAGAATCTCAACGATTTCAAAGCGAGCATTGACAACACTGTACAGAAAGAAAAAACATTTTTATCTCCAGCGCGCGAGACTGTGTATCGGAAATTTTAAAGACATGCTCTTTTAAATAACTTGCGATATTGCTTTTGGATTGAATTTTATGGTTTAAGTGCGAAGAACATGATATTTAATAAATGAAGGTAACATACAAAATGTTAAAAAAAGTCCCCTTGGGGGTAGGTAATACAAAAGCTGAAAGCTTTCAGATTTTACATTACGCCTTCAGATTTTATACATATTCCAGGTATTTTTTATTATTATAATTGTATACTATCTAAAATCAATTCATGGCTATTAGTCCTAAGTTTATTATTCCAGTTTAGGAAAAACTGCACTTTTTACGTTTGAGCTTTCCTAATTTTGGTTTGAAGCTTAATTTTTAACTATTGAAAATAGTTTAAAAAATAAATAATAAATAATTAATAATCGCTTAATAATTTTTCTTGCAAAATACATTAAGTTAAACGTAATTATAGTAAACTCCTTATTTTCCGATTGAGACAGAATTAAATGATAGAGAGATAACCGAGAGTATTGGATACTACGGATCAAAGGAACATCAAGTCGAGAAACCGCTGAACAAAATTTTTATATGACTACAATACAAGCGTAATTACCGCACATTAAAGTCAATACGTAACTTTTTTCTTTTATATATCTAAAATAATGAAATTATTCCACTGAGAAATAAAACAGATTCAACTACGATGTATGGTAGCTGAAATATGCTTTGACGGGCATTAAAAGAAGTAATAGTATTTTTGTGTGCTACAAGTAGAACTGTGTAGTGTAGATGCTAGAGATAACAGTTTCGTAAAGAAGCCGATAATAGCTAAGTTTATTGAAACACATAATAGCTGACAGACCACGATAAACAGCTAGTATGCTAAAGAGAAATATAGAGATAAGTCAAATTCTACTTAACACGCGAAGTCATCAAACTTTCTGACACAGCAATATCTGAAGGCGTAATCCCTTTGCAGAAATACAGTATTTAGCGTATTTTATGTTATAAAGGTGGGAATTGGTCGTTTCTGTGAAACAGACTATTGAAGGAAAAGGTCAAAAGTCGGGGACTCTACTGTATCCAATTCAGATGCATTCCTTGGGAAGACGATCTCAAGAATTAATTTAAGTTAGAAATCTATTCTCTTTATCTCCGACCACTGGATTTCTGACTATCCTAAAGGTAATATATACGCATTTAAAAGTATGCAAAAGCTGAAATAATATCATCACATCTGTCTAGGAACAGATGAATTACAGACGAATGCCTTTTTCAGGTACTGCACATAAAACAAAAGATTCGTTATATGAAGAAATGCATCGATGTCGGTGGTGATTGGGTGAAAAAGATTCGAATAACTAAGCTTCCAAAGAGAAAAACAGATCAAGTTTCTAGTTCATTTCTGTGAAAATAAATGGATTTCTAAATCTATCTTTCTTCAGCTAAGAATTTAATGCCAAAAAAGATGAGGATTTTTTTCCCATACCTTAAGACTTCAACGATTCTTTCAGGGTTTTTTTTCACATCGCTCAAATCTTATCAAATACAAAAATAAAGCTATTTTAAATTCAGCTGCATAAGATGGTTTGCTTAAATTAGAAATGTTAAAAGCACTTTGCTTAGCAGTGCAATAAAAGTTGTCTTTTAAAAATATCTATATTTTAATAATATTTTTGAAAATTTTCAATTTATATAGTTCCAAAAGAAATATTTCAAATTAAAATACAAAATTAAAATTAAAATATATTAAGCCATTGACTTTGTACTTTAAAACTTTGTACTTCAAAGTTGCTTTCAGAACTAACCAAACACAGATTAAAAAATAAATCAAGCATTCTATTCACCACTAAATTTCGCTAAAGTTTTGGTCATTTGTGTTTCTAATGTTCATTTCTTAATCTTACAAAATGACTAACTGTTGAGTGTAAAATTTCTATTTTTTAATGAACGTCGATAAATTTTATTATATTCTGCTAACAAGTCCCGAATTCTGTGCTAAAATGTTACTTTTAAGTAGGAATTATCTAAAAGCCATTTTAAATGCCAAACTTGAATCTCAGAAATTAGAGTTAACTTTTTTATTTTAATATCTTTAAACTATTCCAATATAATGGTTTATGTTAGATATACACGTTTTTCTAAACATTTGCTTTACTGCCTTGACATTCTGCTTCACAACGCTTGGAATCTTAATGGGTTGAGGTTTAAATTTTGATGATAGAAGCATTTTAAATTGATGCTAGAAGCATTTTATTTTAAACGACAGGAACAAAAGTTTTCTAATACTATTGCCATTCCGTACCGGGAAACTAAAACTTTCATTTAAACTTTTCCAATATATAATAACATTATTGCCATTCTGTCAATGTGCGTTTGAAAATGGTTGAATATATTTGTTTTTAGTATTAATTTTTTTATTATTATTTATTATTATTACTGATATTTAAAAATTATGGGTAGCAGTAGAGTTTAATTCAAGTTAGCTTTTAAAAATTCTAATGTAATTAATATCTTGAATATTATAGTTTAGGCAGTCAAAGTAGTGTTAATTATTTTTACAGCATAGTAGGAAGAAATGCAAGTCTTAGTTCCAAAAGGAACTTTGAATGTATCTGTATTATGATTGAATATTCTAACTGCATCAACTGAACCATTGCTGTCAAAACTCGTATAGGAAGAAAATGCATTTCTTTAAAATAAATCTCTGGTCTACCAATGACCGAGCGGATAAGGCTGCTGAAATGGGTATTTTGGACCGATTCATATCTATTGAACGGGTTGACTTCCTAGAATTTTTTGTGGTTTCTTACACGTGTAACTTGAATATGAAGCAGTTTCCTGTAGAACATTTCCAAAAGGTATTCTTCATTTCTAGGTAATTAGTCTCTTCTGCCCTGTCATAATTAAGTTATCCAGTCTAACTAAAATACAGGTCTATATATCATAAAGCAAGCTCCAGGGAGTACCTCAGATATTTTGAAATATTTTAATATTTTTTTAAACGGCTGCAACAGAAAAACACATTCTTTCCAAGGACTACAATCTTTATTCGAATATCAGTAACGTGACGAGGTCACATTAAATTGAAGTTCATTAATTGCTTATAACGTTATGGCAGTATCTAGGTGTTTGCATTTGATTCCACTGGCGACAGTTTTTTTCCCCCAAACTTGTCTTGTAAGCGGAGGAACGGATTGCATCTAACTACTAAGCCACTTCACTTCTGTTTGTCTGTGTAGCTGAAGGTATTTTGTGATTGGTTGCCTTTCTGACGCTGAAATTCATCACTGGCTGCAAAACTTAACTGTCAGTGTAACTGTGGGACTTTATAAAAGGCGGGAATTTTATGCACCTTGTGCTTTTGGAGGATTGCAGATGGAGATGGTGCTTGGAGAGAGACTGTGAGTGCGTGGTGAAATACGAGCCATTTTTTGGAACTGCTCGTGTAAGCTTTCTTAATCTCCCTCTGTAAAACAGTTTGAAGTCAGTGAATGGTGTGTTTTCTGGTGCTGTGTTCTACTAAATCTCCGCCTACTTCTGTCTTCCCGGGTTTGGCTTGTTTCGCCATGCGGTCAATTGATTTCCAATGAAAGTGAACTGCAAGTGATTGATTTTTTGCGCTCCCTACGACTCTTTTGAGAGTCGCAGCTGAAACCATAATTTACATGTTCTGAGTGAGGAGGCCTCATATCCTTAAGTGACATGATAGAGTTATGAAAGTAGTAACTCGTCAAAGTGGATTTACAAATAAAGCGATCTTCAGATGAATATGTTTCACGTGTGCTCATTCTTTCATCACTGCGGGCTATAGACCTGCATCCTGCCCTAGGGTAAGTTACCAATGTAGGTTTCACTACCTAACAAACGACTTATACCAACTCCACACACCAACAGAATTACCACAAGTAACTTAAGTTATCAAGAAATCTTTAATCACCTGACTTATGATTCTACAATTTAAAGCTCTTTTAAAAGACCTCGTACATTCGTTTTTAAAATTTTGACATGTAATATTATTTTATTCTGTCTTTACTTTAAAAGTATGAAAAAACCAATGGTGTTCCAGTTTTAATTCCGTGCATTTTCCCCTTCGATTTCATTAGATCTATGACATTTCTTTGAAACGTTTAGCTATTTTATTATCATTGCATCAGACTCAGTGATACTAGTTATAAGATACTTTGTATAGTTAATAGCCATAATATTATAAAGCGAGGTACAACCGACTGGCATTCTACGTGCGAGGTGATATTCGAAATGAGTAAATACAGGATTCGAGAAGGTTTTAATTATCTTAAAGTTTACAGACTGTATTAACTCATATCACCATTTATGCAGATTAGAAGCTTTCGATGACTGAGCAATTACGGTATCATTGGCCATATAGTTAATTTACCGGTAGGTAATACAAATTACCATTTATGCAGATTAGAAGACTGAATCATCTTGGCAATTATGGTATCATGTCGAATTAGTTCATTTGCTGCTAAAATTGGATAAAATAGTGAGACATCTTTCTCGTTAGCCAGATGAGAATTATGCTACGAACCTTTAGATGAAATGCAAGTGCGTTCACTCGGAAGCGATCACAAAATGAAAGATTTCGTAAAGAGAAAATTCCTGCATAATAGTTCAAATGCATCAATTTATTACCGTAATATTACAATATTAGTAACACCTTCAAGGAAATCAATTTATTTTCCTTACACATTTACATGCCATTGGAATGCATTATTTCTAACTTTTTAATTAATATCTCTATAAACAAAAGTTAATAATACTATTTATATATGTATGATTATTTTTTCCAAGCTTTTAATCTGTTGGCATATACCATCAATAAAAATCCTTTCCAACATCTTATACTATGAAACTTTGTAAGGACTCCCTTATTTTGAAGAACAAATTTATTTTAGGTTTGATACCTTTCCTGAACCTCTCAACTTCCTCTAGAAGTTTCTCGCCAGGATGTAAAAAAGTTAAGTGAAGTGAATGTTTAAAGGGTGAATCTCCGTGTTTATTTAGACGGTGTTTTTCATTAGCTAGCGCACGTTTCATTGCTATCTCGATCTTACGCTAGAAAGCCTCTTGGCCATTTCGAATTCTCATCCCGCCTGTGAGTCAACGTGTTAGGTGTAATTTAACTTGCTAATCCAGCACTATTGTATTTTAGATTCGACTTGAATTACATTCTACACCTCAAGTTGACGGTGTTTTTGTAACGCACGAAGATGGTGCCTTTTTTATAAACTTTGAATTAATGATGGGTTACTTTTCATCCTTCTTCTGTGCTGGTAATTCATTTACGACTGTATGAGAATTCGTCAGGTTCGTTGTTGGATCTAGAATTAGTTTATGTGGAGTACCAGAGACAGATCTTACAACTTGATTTCAAATACATTGAAGTGAATTCAAATAAATTCAGTTTGTTGCCTTTTATCACATCTATCACTTTTTCTACATCTAAATGGCAAAGGAATCCTTCATTTCCAAACGTTCTCCATTAGAGACACGGCAATTGATAATGCTAAGTGTAAAGGTACATTTTGCACAAAAAAGAATCGGACAGTTCTATATCTCCCGTTCTACTGGACCGATTGTCGAAATTTAACTTGCGTTTTCCATGTCTCAAAAGCGCGACTTAGGACATATATTAGATTTATATAAAGCATTGTTCTAACATAGGTATTTTGAAACAAAATCGGACTTTTTTTGAAATATCATACCAAACTGTTTTCCATATTTCGCTTCTACGACTCAAATTATGCCTAGATATTAAAGTTTGTATTTTTTGGTGAGAAATTTATGGAGAAATTTAAAAATTTATCCTGGCGCATTTTTTTTCACTTTGCGCCAAGACCAATTCACTTACTAAACTTCTTAATTTCTAGCAATCTATTTTCCTTTCCTTTTTTTAATTGTACGAGAGCGAAGAAGTCGTCATTGTTCGTACATTCAAATAATTTTAACAAAGTGCGTAAACCACATTTGGCCTTATTATCTCTCATAAAAAATATGCCAAATTTTAAAAGGCGCCAATATGTAAATTCACGTTTATCTTAGGAAATTTGAATTAAAAAACTGCGATTTTTTGCAGGTACGTTTAGATATACATCTAATTTAAGGTCAGGAAATAAACATTTGATTCAAACTGCTTTTCGAAAATTTATAAAAATTATTTAAAAATACAAATTTTAAAAATAAATCATAAAAAACATGATCGGGATACCACATGACTTCCTTGTACGGAATATTAAATTACACGCATTTTGCATTTCATTTAAACTTATTGGATTGAATTAAATCTACTTACTCGATAGCGCATAAACCCCAATAGTTTAAATGCACTCTTTAAAATTCATTATTTGTTCACTATAGCGACACTTTGGCACTAGGCTCACTTAACAGCGTTACGTCTCATTCATTTTATAATTCAGAACGCGTAAAAATTACATATACCGTCTGAAGAATTATCTAATCGTTTTTACATGTTCCACTCAAATACTATAATAAATCTGAAACGTTGTATAAAAAGACTAAACAAACAAACAAAAAAAAAAAGAAACAGTTTTTCACAGACGATTAAGTAATTCTCATTCAATTAATTCAGTTCTCACTTCGTGACAAGACCAAAATACATTAAAAACTCAAAATATTTCTATTAAAAAATTACGAAGTAAATCTTAAACACTTATTTCCTCGAATAAATTCCAGAATGGATTAAGCATGATTTAATTCGCAATAATAAAACAAGACGTTATCTTTGTTGTTGCGAATCTCAGTTTCTCTAAATTGGCAACAAATCCAATATTCTCCTAAGTTTCAAATGTAAACAAACATGAACGCCATGAGAAAAATTACTAGACTTAGCCACAGTTAAACAACTTTTAAATTGTTGATAAAACTATAAATCTTGCATGCAATTTTGTGAAAGGCATAAAAACCTTAACCAAAAGATAAGAACAACATAATTCAATAATTTTCAAAACAAAAAATCGACAATTTACCAACATATAAGAATAAAAAACTAAGCTTACTGATCCGAGTAAGAGAGCGGATATAAATATACATATATTTATATACTTTTGGTGCGACCGATTGCAACCAAAACAGGAAGTCCACATCTACATGTTATAGCAGTCCTATTTACAAAATTTCAAAGTTCCGAGTCTACGTGCTTTTGAGTTTTGCGAAATGCATATATACATACGTACGTGCGCGCAGATGTTACGATAAAATCTCTTTAGAACCGCTTTATAATAAGTTACAATAAGTTTCATATTTTTTTAGGGTGTGGGAGTTCTTTATTCTGTTCTTACGTACGGATGTTACTCAGAAACAGAGTGGATACACATATAGATATATCTATCCACTGTGTTACTTGCGATGTTTACATACTTTTGGTGCGGCCAATTGCAACCAAAATAGGAGGTACATATCTACATGTTATAGCAGTCCTAAATACAAAATTTCAACTTTCTGAGGCTACTCGTTTTTGAGTTACACGACATACATACATACGTACGTATGCACAGCCGCCACGAAAAATTCTCTTCAGAATCCATTTTAAATTAGTTTTATATATATATATATATTTGAGGAAAAAGAGTCCTTTATTCTTTCCTTACTTACAGATGTCACGCAAGAAACCTCGTTAAATTGCATTCGATAGCGGTCAAAATAGATATTTTCGTTGAAATATGATACTTAAAATTTTTCGCAATTACCATACTTCCTTTTTTACTTCGTACAAGGAAGTAAAAATGGGCAAAATTTATTTGGAATGAACCTAAATTTCGAAATGTGAAAGGAAGAATCAAATAAGTTTAATAAAAAACATATAGCAAATTGAATTAACATGGAGGGGCTAAAATTTTGACAACTAATTTTTTTAAAAACTACTCTTGTGATTTTTGCAAAACGTGGCAGTTTGGCATAATTTCAGTCGTAGAATTGAAATACGAAAAACATTAATATGTTATTTCAGAAAAAACCGATTTTGTATCAAAATATTTATGTTAGAATAATACTATATATAAATCTAATATATATCCTAAGGTCCCGCTTTCAAGACATGGAAAACATGTTAAATTTCGACAAACGGTTCAGTAGAATGGGAAATATGGGGCTGTTCCATTTTTTTTTGAGACAGGTGTCCATAGTAATATCTCAGTACTGTCGAATCAACTGTATAACCAAAGAAGAGAAAAGTTTCACTACATCCAATTTTAAATTCTCTAACTGAATTTTAAAAATCCAGTTAGATGTTTTATTATAATTAAATTATAATTTCTCTAACTATATGTAAAGAAAAGAAGCATCTGTGTCTGTCATGTCTAAACTAAAACTTAGTTAGAAGGAAAGAAGATATAATCAAATCAAAAAGAGCAAATTGAAAAGTTCTTTAAACGGTTGTCAGGAGAATGTCCTGAGACAGGTTCCTATTTAAAATGCATCAAAAATAGTCAAGAACATTTGATGAGAATCGGTAAGATCATGACGCTGCCTGGTGGAAAGTAGAAATTGCATTTTTACAAAATGAAGCGTTGATTTGTTTAGCAAACACAGACAGATGAAGAATTTTCTTTTTTAATTTTTTTCGGTTCTGTTTTACAGGAAGAATAAGTCGTTCTGTCAACTAAAGTTTTCTATAGAGATGTAATGAAAACGAAGTAAAACATAACAGCAAACATAAAATTTAAAAACTTTAAAGTCTAAAATTAGTTCTGCCTACCTGAATAATAAAATTTAGTTTATGATTCTTTTACAGATGTAAATTACAAATGTTTCTAATACTTATAGCATACATTCTAATTTTAGTGAGACATTCATTGCGAAAAAGCGGCTATATACTTTTCGAAACGTATACCATTCTTCCCTTGGATAAGATATATAATATAAATTACCTCATGGTTTTAATTCCAGATAATTTTCTTACTTTCCTCTCGTACATCATTTCCGGAATCCTACCCTAGTCACGTAGCATTTCTGAAATTACTTTTTTTTCTTTCTAACACGTATTCATTAGGCAGTTATCCATACAGAAACGATACCTACGCTCATCTCTTAATACAAAGTTTTCTAGAGGAAAAATATTGAGATTAGAACCTATAAAATTAGCTTTAAGCGTTATTATATACCTATGTTTTAAAATGTTTTAGAAGTTAATTAAGTAAGCAGTATAATATTTATGATTATCTAAAGTATCTGTGATTATCTAAAGATTTTAAAAGACTTCGGCCACCTCACATTAGAGGTAGCCTGAATGAGTAAGCCGTTAAACGAAGAATCATTCATTAGATCTTTAATTTCAAGACCTTCGTTAATTCTGAGGATTTATTTCCTCTTGGAAAGGGAAACTATCCTCTTTTTCCTATGCACTGTCTTAAAAGTTTTCAACCAAATTTAGTTTTTACTTGAAAAATGGCATGTTTAACTCGTACTTATACGAAGAAATATGTTTATACTCTGAGATTAATAACTCTTCGTGGGTTCAGAAGTTTTTAGAACTAAATCGCTTATACCCTTTTTCTTTAACTCACATAAAATGCAATAAAAAGTGTTTTATCTTATTTTTATTGTACAGATATGTCAAGAGAATTCGTCGTAAATTATGCTGATTGGCAAAAGCTTTATTTCTTTTTACTGATGATTCCGTGATTATGTATGGCTTTCGAGATGGCACGGAGTATACAAAGAAATGACACGGAGCCATTAGAAATGACACTGACGGATACTCATTTCGGTTACGAATTGTTTTAAGCTTGTTTCTTGAGAACTTCGTGAATATCCTCCATTTTTCAGGCTTATGGCAGTTCTCAAATTTCAAACTATGAATCTATGTTACTATAATAGTGATAATTGCAAAATTTATTTTTGTCAATAAGTTACCAGAATCAGTGGAAACTTCTTGAATTCTTCAAAAATTCTTAAAATTGAAACTAGAAGAAAGTATCATGTTTACAGAATTTTAACCAGTGTTGTAAAATCTATTAAATTCAATGAAAGTTGTAGAGACATTAGGTTATTTCGAAATATGAGAGATGAAAAAGGAGCCTCGCCCTCGCCGAGACACGAACCACGGACTTTTCGAATACGCGCCGAGCGTGCTGACCCATACACCAGGAAGGCATGCTAAGAAGGCGGGAGAAATACCTTATAAAGTCCTTCTTGTAACAAAGTGTTGAATACACAGTTGAACCACAACTAGATAAAATTATAACCGATATTTTTTCCTTATATCAATACATTGAATAGTGATAACCAAACAGTGTTTGAGATCCTCCAGATAAGGTAACCAGCTAAGCCAAAAACGAAACAGCAGGAAAACCCCAAACAAATGAAATCCTGATTAATCATATACCTTAAATTAACTGATGGGTTTCCCGTGAAGTTTTCATTCTAGGTAGATAAAACGAAACATGAGAAGATAACGAATTACAGCTCTGAACGATTTATAGGAAGCAGTTTCTGCGAAGTGATGTTTGATATTTCGAGAAATAGTTTTATATTTTGGTAAATGATATGCACAGATATAGTTAAGAAAGTGTTTTCAGACAGAATATATTAGGCATTATGCATAAAGTTCACCAATGCTGAAACTTTTGCTATTAAAATCGCTATCATGAAATATTAAAAACAGTTATACATTTCAAAAGGATACGCGTTAAAAATTTCACTAGCCATTTTTTTTCAAATATAAGGAGTATGGTCTTGCATTAAAGGATACTAATCGCCTAATATATTTGGCATTCGCTTACAGAAGGGAATAACATTCTTCATTCTTAGCAGCTATCATATGTGCTAAAACCATTTGTCATCATTCTACAGAAACGTAAGAAAACCATTAGATATCTTTTTTTTTTTTGCAAACTGCTACATATAGTGATTACCGAACGGTATAAAGAATTGCACAATATTCTCCTCTCCTTTAAAAAGAATGAAATCACAGTTGGTATCTGCACCTGCTCTCCACCAGAAGTTTCCCTTTTTTTATTTTCCCGCTCCCCACCACATTTTCACTTTTTTCTTCTTACAGTTTTCTTCATAATTTTCCGCTTCGTTTGTTCTTATAAGCCTCGAAAATCAAGCTTGCAGTCCCCCTACTTCTTTTCGTGTTACTTCTTAGACTTGGCAAATGAGACGTATATCTTAAAAATCCTCCTCTGTGCTTTGATAGAAGATGAGATAGCTTCACTGCCATGACTTCATAAAAAACATGATGTACAGGAACAATCACGGAGAATTAACTACAATCAATGTCTGAGGTACATCTGGTGGAGGCGGGCGAGGTGAAAGTGTTTCAGACATACCTCAGACTATTAAATGCTTATATTGAAAAGTTCCGTATTAGTGTAAAGGGACAGAGATAAAGCATATATATATATTATTTTTCACATTTATTTTCCTTTCTTTCTATATATATTATTTTTCACATTTATTTTCCTTTCTTTCTATATATATATATATATATATATATAAGATTTATATATAAATCTTTTAAAGTTTTGCAGCTTTAATAAAATCCACTCAGATATAAGCTGCCATTCATATATATATATATATGTATATATAAAGCTTCATTATACGTAACAAAATTCAAAATTTTATAGTGTGCCCGTAAATATAGAGTGCCCCCGTATTGCATTGGAAACATTAGCAAAATGAATGATAAAAGGATGAGATAAAAAAAAGACTTGCATTAGTAGCAAATGATTTAATTCAATTCCATTAAATTTTTTGACTGTTTTAGTTTAAACGTCTATTATTGCTAGCAGCCTAATTGTTTTTTTCTTTTTACCAACAGTATCGTAATAATTTTTTTAAAAAGCATTTTTGCTTTGCTTAATGCATCATTCTAGAAACTGAATTCTTCTCTTTTTTATCCTTTAGCACAAACTTAAAATGTTTACATATATTTTGTGAGGATTTATTTATTTATTTTAACTAATAGTTAATTCTGAGCTTTTTAACTTAGTAGTTTTTAATTAACTATTTTAACTGATAGTTAATCCTGAGCAACTTTCCTATCGCTCTCCTTTTCACCCACGCTTTTCATGCCAGAATATAAATTACATAGCACGCGTATTCATATAAAGGGAGAAAGAAGTTCTATGAAATGCTTAATCCTTATCACGTCTTTAAAGAGATTATGTTTGTCGTAATCGAAGAAGAAAAAAAAATGGAATGTAAATCCACTTGTATTGTAGTTGACGAGAAAAATTATCATTTAAACAAGGGAAAAAATGTCTTAATTTTATTCCCAAAGACTATAATATGATTAGCATGCGTTAAACAATACGCAGCCTCACATGCAATTTTGAAGTTTTCGCAAGAATCGCTCACAAAATCACACAGAAATAGCATATGAGTCACAAGTGGCACTACGGAGGCTGTTCGCACATTTTTTATGATTTTGCTTTGCTATAAAAAAAGTCGTTTGCTTGGAAAAACATTTTTTAACTGCAGCTATACTTTTAAAAATATAAATATCTCCCTCTACTCTACAGTTTTGTTTTCATGTAAAAAGTCGCTTTTAAAGAAGCAGTAGATGGAAGGACATGTTTGGGCTATTTGTGAAGAAAATTATCCGTATCTAGTTATTAAAAAAATCTGATGTGTACACCACATGACTTCCTTGTACGGAATATTAAATTATATGTAATTTTCCTGCATTTCATTTAAACATATTGAATTAACAGTTAACGAATTTTGAATTAAATCTGCTTCGTCCATAGCGCATAAACCGCAATAGAATAAATGCACTTTTTAAAGCTCTCTGCATTTATTTACCATAGCCACACTTCGGCGCTAGGTTCACTTAACAGCGTTACATCTCATTCACTTTATAACTCAAGAGCGCGCAAAAGTTAAAGCATCTGAAGAATTACCACAAGTTTTATTCAAATACAATAATAAATCTAAAACAATCTATAAAAACAAATAAAAAAGAAACAGTTTTTCGCAGACGATTCAGCTCCGCTTGCCTAATGCGCATGCGCTACTAATTACTTCAGTCCTCACTTCGCAGTAAGGCAAAAATACATCAAAATTCAAAATATTTTCATTAAAAATTTAATATAGATACGAAATAATCTATATTCTATGATCTTTTTCCTAAATTTATTGAAGTGAATATTTTTCTTTTTCGAAGAAAATTGTACTTTTATGATATTTTTAAAATTCGCCTTTTTTTCTCTTTTGAAGTGAAATATGGAAATATGCTTCCGAACTTTAGAAACTTGAATTTATTTTCTTGAGCTCAATTTTAATTTTTTAGAGTGAAAGATTTATTTTATCATTTGGCAATAGTAAGCATTGTTTTTTTTATTTCAACAGTAAATCTCTTCTTAGGTGTTCTCGTCTAATCTAGAGCTTTCGGAACTAAAATTTGTTTTAAGGGATAGTAAATAACCAAGCGTTCACACATCACCAATACACTTTTCTTCTTATATGCTTTTCCAGATTCTTTTGTGAGAAGTAGATTAAATAATTTAAATAATCGGATCCCGTTGGATTTATTAGATTACAGCAAATCACGCAGAGCTGTCAGCTTATGGAAAAGAGTAGTTTAAAATTTATTTTAAGAAGTAAATTTTCAGACTCGCATTATTGCTCAAAATTACGTGTGAAAATTTAAGATTATAGTTTAACCCCTCGAGGAGCTTTAAAGCTCCGGAAAGAAAAAAATAAAATTAAAAATAAAATTTAAAAAAAAAATAAAATATAAAATCACAAGATTGAAAAGAAATTCTGTCTGAAAAGGAAAGTCTGATACTGACATACAATTCAATTATTCAATTTTAACACCAGAAACAATTTTAATTTAAGTAGTTACTATAGATATGTATTAGTTACAGATTATGTCTTTTCAGAAATTAAATTTATGTAAACTAAAATTTATATTTAAAATGATCTGTCCGATATGCCAAAGTCGAAATACAAGGTCTGTCTCGAAAGCAATGCGTCCTATTTTCTTCGCACGGCTTTGCCGCTTGTACGGAAGGGTGGGTGGAGTCTTGGGAACACAGACCGACCAGCGCCAGTCGGCTCCGAGCTCCTGGAGACTCACAGTACCTCTTTAAGTGAACCCTTGTGCGAGTGCTGGTCGAAATTAAGATGGGAAAAACTCTCCAGCAGCGATACGCAAAGTTTGTTTCAAACTTGAGAAAACGCCGTTGGAGAATTTTGCGTTGCTTCAGTCCTAATTTGTCCTCGCCCGACTTCTTTTTCTTACGGAAGATTAAAAAATGCTCCAAAGGACAGCATTTGAGGACATCGGAGAACATCAAGGCAGCTACGACGATGTTACTGTAGGACATCTCTGTGACGGACTTCTAGGATACATATAAAGCATAGAAATCGCATTTGAATAAATGTGTTAAAGCAGGAGGGATGTATTTCGAAGAATATTGAGTAATTGTACGTATCTGTTCAATAACTTAAATGAAAAATTGGGCGCATTATTTTCAGGACAGACCTCGTAGAGAAGAGTAAACTCCACAACTACACTATGACACTCTCATCGCAAACTAATGTTATATGGAGATTTTCCCACTTATTTGTAGAGTTTAACTCTTTTGAGTAACGTTCACTGTTACACTCTTTTTCAGACGATAAACGACTTACAGCTAAGCCCTAAGTACAACAGGAACTTGGGAAAAGTGTGCAGTTTTTAAGTTACTTAAAACTAAATAAAATTAACAGAAGATACATCTGGTATTTACAATTCCACCAGCATTTATGGCCAGAAACTTAAAATCAGTAAGTCAAATGTAAAGCTTGAATAAATTAATATCCATAATGCAAGGCTCAAGAGAGGAATTTTTACCTAAAACAACAAATGTAGTAACGTGGCCACGAATGGCAGAACATTCTCTGTCTTAACAGTCTCAAACTTCACTATAAATACACGCGAATTAATTTGCATTCGGGCGGGAATACGGAAAAAGAGAAGTTAGAGTACAGATTCAAAACATAAAATATCTGGTTATTCGAATTAAAGAAACCTCACATATTTAAGAACATTAACACATACAACGTAGACATATAATTATTCAAGAGTAGCTCTGTATTTGTTTCAGTAAATCGTTTAGGCTTCGTAAAGGCTTGCAAAAAATATTTTCCGTGAATACTTCGCGAGAACAAAATAGTCTGAGTATTGAATATAGTAAACATTTCTTAGAAGTATCTAAAACATAAAACTTTACTAATGTCGATGCAAAAACCTTAAGCGCCTAATCTCATTCGAATTTGAAAATACAGAAATTTGTTCGCACTTTATGAAAGCGATTTGCTGTTTAAATTTTCACTTGAGCATTTTGAAAAAAATATTTGGTATTTTCAATAACAATCGTCTGCTATTGTTTTGTTTTGGAAATGCCTCCTAAAAAAGAGGTTTATTTTGGAAATGCCTCCTAAAATTGATAGATGTCTCGAAGACTGTGTAAATGTATTTTCCAAACGAAAAATATGTGCATGAACAAATTGCAGAGTGATGTAAAAACCGAGGTTATTACATCTCAAAGAGAGGTAATTTTAATATAATAAATTTGAAAAGGAAAAAGCGTTTAGGTGAAATTAAAATTGAAAATATGGCCCCAGAATCGCCTTCTAAGACTGTTCGAATGTGAGTAAGTATTAGGAAAATGAAGTTCTGATGCTGAAAGAAATTCCGCCGATTCAAAGATCCATTGCATCGCTATTCGTAATGTATCCAGGTACAGTAAATAAAACAATTCATAAAGATTTGAAGTTAAAAAATGTTTAAACCTAAAAGTTCATCTGTTTTTATCAAAGCAGATTGCGGAACGAGAAAGAAACCATCGAAAATTATACGAAAAACACAAAGTTGCTGACCAATGGAAATTTATGGTAACACTCGATGACGCATGTATATTTAAGAGACTGTATTTAAGAAAAGAAAGATTAATTTTCTGTTGCTCATCTGACTAAAATGGCTTCATCTGTTCTGTAGTTTGATGAAGCCGTTTCGTGCGCTCATTTTCGTTAGTTCTCAAAGGGCTTCTTGATTATTGCAGAGTTTTATTCCAACGGTGAATTAAACTAAAAAAGTCTCAAGTAAGGCTAAAATTAATTCACTTTAGTATTAGAAGAATTAGTTTAGAACCAATTTTTGAAGAAGAACTCCCATCCTTATATGGAAAAAACATCAATAAAATTAAGTTTCATATGCATAAATCCTCTAGTCGCTATTCAATTGCAGTTAATTTAACACAGAAATAATATAATACAGAAATAAAATGCATCTTATTTAATGAAATATTATTGCGCGCGTATGGGTTCGTTATGGATTGAATGCACAAGTCGCTAAAAAGTTAACAAAAATTTATTCTTTCCACAAGAAATAAATCAAAATGCTGAAATATTTCTTCAGAGATATTCTTACAATAGCACAATATCTCAAACGTTTAGCAAAACTCAGTTCAAAACAGATAAAATAATTCTATCTCACAGCGAAATCGCTACAATCAATACAGCATTAACAAATAGCAGTTCGCTTTAAACAGCTACAAAAACAACAACTGAGATGAGGTGTTTCAATTCGGCTTTTATAAGCTTTTTAATTATTCACTAGAACAATCTCGATTTTTCTAGATTTTTCTGGATGGCAACAGTAATTACGAGATATTTATTTATTAAGCATTAAAAGCACGCACTCTTTTATTTTTATTTTTCCGACGTAGCTTTCTCTTCAAAAATCGTCTGCGTTTCACGGGAAATATAAAGCAGTTTTAATTACAATTCTAAACAAATAGCCAAATAAATATGAAATCTGTAACAATATATTTAAAATATTTAAAATCGTCTGACTTTTCTCCTGGAGAATTTTGCATTTTTTATTTATTAAAACGAGCCTTGGGAAATCGACATCCAAGAATACTGAACGAATTTCAAAAAACGACCCAAGAGTATTGGGATAAAATGGGCATCATGATGTTAAGAATAAGTTTAATTTCATTTAAAATTCAAGCTAGAGCTATAACCCAAAATCAAAGCTATCATATAGAAATAAATCGCCCTTTGTGCATAAATATTAATTATAAACATCGTTTCCATAAAGTTTAAGCGATCTTCCCTAGTATCTGGATATTACATTTCTGTCAATACTCAGGGATTAATTTTTTTACGTCTTTTAAATTTAGTTTTATTTGAAACGATCGGTTTTTACAGTGTCAGATTCAGGTATTTAAAAACAAATATCTGGAGCGGGAATATTTTCAAATGCTTTAGCAATGAATTGTTAGTTAGTTTTATTTCACAGGATAAGAGTTTAGTTTTATTTCACTACTTTGTTATTTATAAGAAATTATCCTATAGCCAGGTCTCTGCTAATTTTATAATGGCATTTATGACAACTTTCACATATCTTATTCCGAGAAAGCTATGTAAACTTCGTATACTTAAAAATGCTGCATATTTTAATGCTCCTGTTTTTGTCCTTTTTGATGTTAAGAAAGAACTAAATCTTGAGATTTAGTGATTGTATCTGCCCTCCTAACGACAGTCAGTGTTATAAAATACCATATTAGAATTAAATAACCAAAAAAATAGTTAAAAATTATATTAATATATACCTTTTTCCGCAAGGTTAGTGAAACTGACGCACATCTTCTTGATTGTAATCAAGTTTGAATATTCGAAACTAATTGCTAATGTTGTACGTTTCTTGGATTTATGCTACCCAAGTTATTGCCAAGTTTGCAGAGTCCTAAGGCTTTTACAAGTAGGAAACCTGAAAAATGTGCAGCGCCGTCGCTAGGACTTGAAATCCGTCGCTAGGACTCGAAATTATTTTTATTTATTTATTATTATTATTATTATTATTGTTATTGTGAGTAAAATAATTAGATAGTAATCGAGAATGCAAAATGATGCTCTTTAATGTTCCAGAGCTTTGCAAAAGGCACGTAAAATGAACGGATCTGTGGTTTTAAAAAGATGGGGCAATCGCTCACATGGCTAGGAATTCGATAGAATTGTTAAAGAGGGGGCTCCTAGATCGTTTAATTTCCCGCTGTGGACGTATTGTAAGGCCCTCCTTATCACTTGATTTTAAGCTTGCGATTTCTTCGAATGGAATTGCTTAAAATCGACAGTGCACTTTCACAAACGATACGCCTTAACTGAACTAAGGGCAGGGCGTTATTTAAGTGAGGTGTTTCTGATAAAAATGCTGAAATGTTATGCGAAGTTTCGCTGACCAATTCAGCAGTGTATAGACCGTAGAGAAAGACTTGTAAAGGACATCTTTTACAGCTTCTAACATAGGCATAATTTTTTTTCAATAATGACGTGTATTAAACTGCGAGCTAGAATATGCATAAAAATGACATCTTTGTGTTTAATATATTATTTCATTTTAAAAACTAACCAATTTTTCCTCCCTCACCCGCTTAATCTACGTTCTGCTAATAACCGACAAGTGCAGAAAAGGATGAAGATAAAAATAACACATTAGTTAAAATAAATCTTGCACTTTGAAATAAAATAATTATTTATTGAAAACTCATAAAGAGGTTTCAAAGTAATCCTACAAAATGATACAAAATATCGCATGTTTCTTGCTTATTTAAGTGGTTACGTCCAAACTAAAAGTTATACAGTGAACCATAGATCATGAACTCTTTACCTCACGAACAAATTGTTGCAATAAAATAGTGTCTCGGATTACGAGCACTCAAATTGGCTATATATGATTTTAAAGAGTGTTAATTACGTGGCATAGGTCCTGACGTGATCCGTGCCACATAATTAAAACCCGGGAACTTCTCAAGACGTCATTTTAACATTTCTCATTGTTTAACTATCATAACAAAGTCTCGGAGTGACGGATTCAAAGGACCATGAATTCCGCCTGGACGAAATTATAGCCAGATATAGTTGGAGGAAGACACAATCAACATTTTGACAATGGATGTTTTTGTTATCTATGATCTGTTATCTAACATTGGCAAAACAATGGGTTAGAAAGCTAACAGTAAAGGCGTACAGAAGTTACTAGAGGATGATAAAAGTGGTCATGAAACAGCAACGTGAAAGAACTATAGGCACATGAAAGAACAGGAACAGCAACAAAAGGCACAAAAAATTTCAAAAATTCAAAATGCCCTTAGAAGAGGAAGAAAGAAAATGATCTTACTTTTCAAATCCGTGATATTTGTGCAAAATGGGATAAAATGCAAAGCTTTCGCATAAAGATTTAACTTCGATAAAGCAGTACCAAGTTATAACATAAGCATTTCGAATGGCACTGCCATGGCTTACTTATGAACATTTTAAAACATAAAGCAGAAACAAAAGAAGCCTTGTTAGTCTCATGCGCAGTTGAACAGTGCTTAGAGACAAAGAAAAGATGAAAGAAGATGCCCCTTAAAAACAGTAACCTGATGTTTTTATGGAAGGGAATTTAGTCCCTAGAAAATAGCATTTTCCTTTCAATTTTTAGCTTCTGCCATCCATTCTTATTCGTTCAGGTCAGAGTCGAACAATTAGATTGTAATCCAAGCAAGTAACTACAGTAATTGATGTTAGATTATGCAATTACTTAGTAGCTGAATTTACAAAGTATTTGCTTTTTCAATTATAATAATACTATGTAATTATAATTAAACTGCAATTATGAAATTTAATTACAATATAAATGTAATTATACTGTAATTATAATTACAGAATAATTGAATAATCTAATAATATTACATATTAATTGTGAAATTTAAATGCAATTACAAAGTAATTGCAACTGCATTGTAATTGTGACTGCAAATTAACTGTAAAATTTAAATGCAATTAAAAAATAATTGCAATTATAATGTGATAGTCATTACAAAGCAATTGTATAAGCTACCGAAATTTACAATATAATTGCAATTATATAATTTAATTACAATTACACCATAATTGCAATTATATAATTTCATTACAATTACAACGTAATTGGCACTGCAATTGCAATTACAATGTAATTGTAGTTGCAGTAGGTAGTTATAATTACTTTATTAGGAAAGTAATCGCCCCTGATAATTTCAGTTACATACAATTAGACCAAACAACAACATTGCGTTTGCGTATATTTTAATCAAGGCTCTACCGATTTCGAGGGCGCACAGGTACAGGTCCGTCTTTATCAGGAACAAAGTAATTCTGAAATGAATGGTCTAGTTGCGTGCAAATAATTTATTCCCTGAATATCACGTGCAGCGCGACGCGTCCAACTCGATAACAAATAAGGCCATTAAGGCACATCACTTAAATTTGTCACGGTCGCTGTTCTGCGAGTACTTGGAGAATCGAGGAGGGATCAAGACATCCGAAATCAGATTCGAATGGACTGAAGTAAGTGGAGGAAGCAAAACGAAGCCATAAATTTAATGAAATCAGTCATGCAGGGGTAGTAAATCGCAAAATATGAAGTACAGTTCAGTGACAGAAGTAAAATAGTAAAATACATACAGTACATCAAAGCGCAGAACAAACATAAGTACAGGAAAAGAAATAATAATTACAAATTAATGAATGGTACTTACAAGTGCTACTTATAAAGTCACTAATATAAAAAAACTTGCATGTTTACTATGTAATAATGTTGGAAAACTCTCAGGTGTGTTGCAAATGGTCTAAGACTGTAATTCTTGTCTAGAGTTTTATGTTTGAAGAGACTGAAAGAGTTAAGGTGTTCGCATCTAAGAGCTTTATCATACAGTTTTTGTTTGTTTTGTTCAGATAAATTTATGTACTCTCTAATTAAATGTCTTCGTGAAGCGTTGATTTCTGGGTGAAGCGCTGATTCTGATTTGAATTCTTGATTTGATAATAATGCGGAGGCAATGATTTTGAACTTTTTGCAACTCTTGGAGATCATTTTTTGTGGCATTTGCCTGTGCAGGCCAAGCAAAAACTAAAATCGGTCTCACGATTGACATGGAAACAAGATGGTTTTCCTTGACGCCCACACTTGAGTAGTTTCTAATTAAGAGGAAGTAAACTATTAATAACTTTGTTTGATTTCATTACTTATGTGATGATTCTATTTTAATTTTATCTTGAACGTGATATCAAGATATTTGACTTATACGACTTCACTGAAAAGTTAAGTTTTCAAATAGTCTTGGTCCTGGCTTTTTCCTTCTAATAACTATTAGTTGTGATTTTGCGCGTTGATAGCTATTCTCTGGGAAGTACACTAGTTCTCTGTGTTGGGTAACAATCCTGCAAATTTTGTATTATATACGTCACGTTAAGCTGGTCTTGCGACAAGGTCCGTGTTACACGTGCAATACCTGAGAAAGCAGTTGTGGTTGAGACTATCCCTAGGAAAATCAGCCACGTAGAAACGATATAAAATAATGTCAAAGATGGAGCCTGGGGAGGGGGGGACACCAGCGATAAATTAGTAATCGAAACTCTATTAACTGTCAGTTCGCTTAGAAATAAGGGAATTGATATCCGTTTTGTTTATGCGCGTGCTCATCATCTATTCCATCATGTAACGTTGAGGATATCAAAACGTTTCTTTCTATTTACCATAGATTGCATTCCGCGTCTCTCCTCTCTGTTATCTTTAAAGTATCTCAGATTTGATCTGGTCACGGTAAACTTGCAAGTTACTTATTTCGGTTCAATCTAACGTCAATTAATTTGTGTAAATGTTCAAAAAAAAGTATCTCAATATGTGAAACATTTGAATTTTCATGTCTTACCTTATCAGGACTAATGTTTCTTCTAGTTGATTTTGCAACATAACTGGAGTCCTGAGTACGAACAGGGGGCTTACTAAAAGCTACGTTCGTGCGTGTGGTATAAGATACAACAAAGATGAGAAGGATTAAAATGACCCTTTTATTTGTTTCTTGATTTTAGAACCGTTCCCGCACTTCGGGATACAAAAACCAATCACTTGTGGTCTGAACGTAAAACAATATAAAACTATAACTAAATAAAATTTAAATAAGAGCAAACTTTTAATATTTTACACAGATGACTAACACTAAGAGTAGCCTTTTAAATTACTACGTCTTTAATACGCAAACTGCGGAAAGCTACAATACGTCTTTAACTTTCAAGAGGATTAAAACCTCTGGCCTTAAAAGCGGACAGTAACTGATGGCAAGCTCGCGTGAAGCCTCGTAGCAAAAAAGCTCTCTTTCTCTCCTTCTACCACTCTCTTGGCAAAAAGCCACAAACTTAAGTACTTAAGCGTTAGCAAGTGCAATTTGCATAAACATATTCCCGCTTTTATTCTGGCCGGAAGTGAAAAATAAGAGATGATGGTAAAGTTTTAAAATGAAATGAAGGTTAGTCAACTTAAGATCCTTACAACCTTTGATGGCCCTACATCAGCGATTTTCAATTGGTGGTACGCAAAGAAGCAAAATATTTTTAACTATTAAATTCAATCATTAAATACCCCACCATCCTGTTTGAATTTTTTTCTAACACTGGTAAATTTATGCGAACTAAGCTTTGGGTCAGTAACCGTTCGTAGATTTTATCAAAAGAATCCGTTTTTATTTTCACAAATATTCGTTTAGCTGTAGACATAACACAATTTGTCCCAAATGGTGTTTTTAAAAGGAGTAATGGAAATAGGTGTTGTATTTAACAGGAAATAAAAATAAGTTGGTATAAAAGATAATAGTATTTCATTAATTTTTTTAGAGCTGATCAATTTGATTTGATCTACACTTTTATGTCGCCATCCTTTCTGAGCTCATATTGATATATTTTCAATTAAAATCATTTTTACGTCGATTTGCTGCCTCTAACAGTAGGTATTCTATCTTTATGTTTGTTTGTATTCCTTACTTTTCTACACAACTTGAGAATACCGTTGTTTGTTTTTAAAGAATATATTATATTGTGCATTTAAGTATTTGTGAAAAAATAATAAAATAAATCCACATTTTCAAATGCTTTTGTTACTTCAAGTGAAAACACTTTGGAAGCTAGTTACCTAGTAAGCCTAAGGATTGCCAAGAGTGGACAGGCTTATGTTATTAGAGAAAACCTTATATTACCAGCAGCGAAAGATGTCATTTGAACATCATTCGACGAAAAAGCAGATAATGAACTTGATAATATTCCGTTATGAAATGATAAAGTAAGTCTGTAAGGTTTCTCCTTCAATCTCTTGACTTTCTTCGTGAGCATAAGCTGGGAAACCCTATGTGGAGGACAGTGAGCAAATCTAGGCTATGTCCTTTAGTGTTGAAGAACTACAAAGTCAGAAGGAGGGTTTAAAAGTGACCCTTTAATTCAAATAATTACAACTCTTCAAATTGAGAGTAAGCCACTACTTGGGCTGAAGTAAAATAATATGAAAATAAAGTGTGTTAACAAATTCAATTCCCTAACTTAGCTTAAGTAGGACGGCGAGGGAAGCTTAACTCTTAGTGAAATGCAATAATGCGAATTTCACTAGCAAACACTGGTAATTGCAAATGCCTATGAAGGCGAACTTTCAGTAGACAGAGGAAATCTTTGCGCGCACAGCCTTACGGCGATAAATCCAAGGCTCTGTCTTTCCCCTCGTTAACTCCTGCCTTTTAAACTGCTAACAGATATACGCGATTTGCATAAATATCTCGCTCGCGCTAAATTCGGGCAGCAACTGAAACTTTGAGATATCGATAGGAAAGTTCCAACTAAAAATAATTTGGTTAATTAAAATAATGAATGCTACAAGTCGACGAATCTATGAAATGACAAATTCCATAAAAGATATACTTATTCAAAAAACAAAACACTGTGAGTACTTCCCATTACAATTGGATGAACGTACACATGTAATGAACTTTGTTCAATTATTATTTTACGTACGTTTCGTATAAGGTTAACAGAATTGCCCAAGAGTATTTATTTGTGCATCTCTTCGTAATACAGCAACTGAAAATAATATTTTCAAAGCAATTGACAATTTCATGGCTGAGAATGGTCTTTCTTGGAATAAGTGCATTACTGTATGCAGTGACGGAGTTCGGACTTTAACAGGAAAACATTCCAGTGTTATTTCTCAAAGAAAGAAAGTCTCATCTAAAACCTAAATTTACTCACTGCTCTATTCTTCTTGAAGCTTTAGTAGCGATCCCAGAAAACCTGAAAAAGATTTTGAATCAAGTTGTGAAAACTTTTATTTTATTACAAGCTGACCTTTAAATTCAAGCGGACAGCGAACATGAAAAGCATTTGTTACATTCCAAATTAGGATGGTTATCCAGAGGCAAAATTTTAAATCATCTTTTTGAATTTCGATCAGAAATTAAAATTTTGAATTGCAAAATTGTTTATTTAGTAAATTATGGTTATCGCGTTTACTCGTTTGGAAAATTAATGAATTAAATGTAGGCTTACCATTAGAAATAGAATAAATGCGATGACAATAAAAACACGAGCTAATAATCAACGAATTGGATACTAAAGGTTTAAGCTTTTCACCACTTTTAGAAAGTTTTCTAACCGAAACTATTTTGAAAACAAAAGAAGAATTAGCATCCAACATTAAAAATCATTGCTTTTCCTTCATAAGTAATTTTAACATGTGTTTTTCCAAGGATTATGGAAAAGAAAATTGGATTAGAAATCCATTTTGTTCAAATGTACCTGAAATTTTACGTCGCACAGTAAAAAAAACATTTGACAGACATTTTCTGTGATAAAACTGTTATAATAAATTTGTGTAACTTTTGCATAATGAAACTCGGCAACGTCAAAAACAAACGAACGCCAAACGATATACACTGGTAAGAGAGGATTCTACTTATGTTCTAATGCAAGAAGTCTTAGAAAGACTTTGGGCTAACGTTCTATTTAAGCCTCATTTTTCTCAGCCTTTTACTTTTTTCATGGAATATACTCCTGATAATAATACCTAATAGGTAATCCTGAAGATATTTAAAACTTATAAATCAGTATCTTGTAGGTTTTTTATTTCATCACTTCGATTTGAGTGTTTGTAAAGGCTGTTAACTTTTATTTGCATTTTATTTGTGTTCTATTTAAGTTAAACTCTGTAACTTGTTAAATAAAACTTTCATAGTTATTCTAACTTGAGATTCTTTAATAAAACTGTGTACACAAAGAGGATAGTGTACACAAACGTCTAACTGCGTTAATTGCATGACATATCGCAAACTCTAACTAAAGATTTAAAAAATTACACACTTGTTAACTTTTGGCTAAACCGGAAGAAAGAATTTAAAAGGATTTCAAAAAAGCTATTAAATTTTTATTGCCTTTTCGCACAGGCTATTTGTGTGAACAAGGATTACCTTCCATGTTATATATGAAAAATAAATACAAAACAAAATTAAAAGTAGATCCTATTTGACGGTTAAAACTAAATAAAATAACACTAGATATAAAGAAATTGAACTCTCTTAAACAGGTCAAATTTTACAATAAATTTTAGAATTTAAGTATTGTAACTGAAATTTTGATGACTAAAATGGTAATTAATTTTTAATCTGATATTTTTATTGCTTGCATATTTAATACAAATGGTCAATAGGTTGTGCAAATGCCAAAATATATATATTATTTTTAATATTCCTATTGGGAAATTGGAAAATAATCATTGTAAAATGTTGTGGTGGTTCTAAAGTTTTCAAATTTTGTTTAGATGGTACGCATTGGGTAAAAGGTTGAAAACCACTGCTGTATGTTATGCCTTCAGAACGATCTGAAAGTGTTCGGCGTGACTTGGTCAGTAAACCATTATATTTCCGACTGCTGTTCTCTGTTTTTGTTTGTTTTATTTATGTATGTATTAATTAATGTCTTAGTTAGCTTACTATTGTACATCTGTGGTGCGCAGGGCGATTTTATGTGCTCAAAATAAAAAAAAGAAGATGTATTGAAAATATTTTTGTACTTGAGCTTAGAATATATATTCAGTTTTAAAACAATTAGTTAATTTTCTCTATGTTCTTAAAAGAAGTTATGTTCAAAACGATTATTCTAAAAACGAAATGATTCTTTTTAAGGATACTGTTCCGTATCTTACTGCACATAACAGCAATATTAAAAAAATAAATACAGAAAAGAAAGAAATATTTATATATTTTTTTTAATCACAGCCCATAAATACAATCATTTTATGATTGAAAACATGTTCCGCTTAAAATTTGATTATGGTTCCTTTATGCGAGACGATTCTTCAAAGAAGCATCGCTGTCAAACTCTTAGACGATTAATATCAATTCCTTGAAATTCTCTTTTCCTATAATTCTTTTTTTTTCCCTTTCAAGAACGGAAAAAAGGTAGAAGCTGCCAAAATGTGTTTTGCATCTAGTAAACTTTAACTCGGTAACTCATTATTTAAAAAGTTCCATTTGTAAAATATTCTTATGTGTGATGTTTCGAATAATATATTCGGAATTTTCAACTTACAAATACTTGAGAGTAAAACTGAAAAATATCTGCTTAGAAATGAATCCTTCTGTGTATTTTCCTTTAAATTTATGCAAATATTCCAGAGATTCAAGACGATTCGGATGTCAATAGAAACATAAATATTTTTCTGCTCTCTTTATATTTTGAAATATTTATAGTAAAAAGTAGTACTTAAATTTAAAATGTGATTTGTTTTGTTATTCTATAGAATATTTAAACCGATTATGAAATAGTTCAGTGATAAAAACGTTGTGGCGGTTTTACTTATTTAATTCAGTGTTTAATCCTTGAACCCCACAAACACTAATAAGCGAATAATCGCTTAAGTGTGTGAATAGAGACGTAAGACTTACGAAGTATTAACTACCCTTTATTTCTCACAATAAATATGATACAATCAACTTCTAACTCGGAGTGTACAGGAAAGCCTCCACTTGGGTTTAAACTTAAACGAATATGAAATTAAACTTAACTAAGTTTAACTGAAGCTAACTGAACGATATAGCTGAAGCTATCAAGATTCTAAGTAGTTGTCCCCTAAATCTTAATTAAATCGGCGAAGCCAAACAAGGGCCTAGCGTACGGCCGAGCGTAGCAATAGCAAGTACGACGGCTGAACGTAGCAATAGCAAGTACGGCCGAGCGTAGCAATAGCTTAGAGAGACGTAGCCAAAAGGCAAACGCGCGCTAGTCAGGAACTCAGGCTCTCTCTCGAAATCAGTGAAACATCGACTACTACTCTTTACTCATTTGCATTAACCGCATTTCTGAAATTACACTCTGGTAGGAAATTGTAAGCTGAAACTAGAATAGATAGGAAAAATGCAGAAACTTAAAATAATTGTTAATAAAATTAGGATAAACCTTACAAAATAAAAAATATAATCATAACTGTTTTTTAAAGAAGCAAATGTTAAAAAACACTGAAATGATTGTATATTAAATTCCTTTGCTAATGATTGTAATCATTAAAATCAATATAATATGAAAAGGAATTTAATTCTTATTTCTTTTGCTAATTTATTAATCTTATAATTTTCTAATTAATCTTATAGTTTTTTAACTATTTCATTGTTTATAATGTACCGAAATGTGGTGAAGAGTCGAGTTCAAAGAAGATTTTCGCAAATCGAGTAAAATATTAAAGAAGACCACAGATGATACAAAAATAGAATGGAACATCATAACCTTTTCAAAATACAGTTTTTAAAAATTTCCTAACATCAAGTTCACGAAATATCGCTTGTTATCATTACTTATCTGCGCAACTTCTTCATTGAAACTCCGTAAATCTTAACAGTCAATACCTTCTCTTCCACTTCACTTACAAACACATTTCCTTCGAATACTTGCACATACTTACATATAGTACAAATTAGCAAAGGAATTAATTACACACAAAAATATAATTATTATCAAGAAAATAAAAGTAATGCAAAATTCGAAAGCAATAAACAAGAAATTAAATTAAAATGAGAGAAAATGGAAATTATAAAAATTGCAAAAGGCACTGACGTCAGATGAGTACGTCTTACCAGTAGCTTATGAGGAATTTTCTAAAGGAAAAATAAAGCAATATCATGACTAATCAATGAAACACAGCATAATTTACAAAGAATCCTCTCTAAGTGTTGAGATGATGGAGGCTCTTCGTAACTCATTAGGGGAAGAAATATCTCATTAGGGATAACAAATTCTAATAACAAAACTCTTAACATCATTGTGGAAATAGATAATTTATAAATGAATATTTAAGGAATAAGTTCAAAAACGGTATCCAATAGTAATGAATTCTAAACTTTCCTAGCGATTTCGTAGTACCATGCATTAAGGTGTGTTCAAATTTAACCTGATTTTAATAATAATACCAAGATTTGACGTGTTTTGCTTCCCGCAAATCAGTAAAATTCTATTCTCCCTGTTTAATTTTATCAGAATAACTATGGGCAACGGCATCATACAGAACAGCGCCTATTATAACACCGTGCATCGTTTAACAAGGGTACTGCTTTAATTGTCTTCTGATATTACACTCTAGAAACTATCAGTTTTTTGCGAACAAAAAATGTATGTGCCATCATCAAGGTTCTAGCCATAAATCATAAAATTACTAAGTTATGAGTCTATTCGTTTTTGAGCGAAATACACACGTACGTACGCACAGACACCACGAAAAAAATCTCTTCAGAATCCATTTTAAATCAGTTTTATAATTTTTTTGTGGCAACCGTGTCCGTTATTCTGTCCTTATGTATAGATGTTACGTAAAAATATCGTTAAATTGCATTCGATAGCTGTCAAAATAGATATTTTCATTGAATTATAATACCCGAAATTTTTCGCGGCTACAATACTTCCTTTTTGCTTCGTACAAGGAAGTAAAAAGGGAAAGGAAAATAGTTTTTTGCTGTAAATTAAGAAGTTCGTCAAGTGAGTTATTCTTCACGCAAGCTGAAAAAAAAATGCGTCAAGATAAATTTTTAAATTTCTCCATAAATTTCTCACCAAAAATTACAAAGTTTAATATTTAGGCATAATTTGAGACATAGAATCGAAATATGGAAACAATACACATGTTATTTCAGAAAAAATTCGATTTTGTGTCAAAATAACTATGTCAGAACAATGCTATATATAAATCTAGTACATTTCCTAAGTCGCGCTTTCGAGACATGAAAAACGCAATTTCAATTTCGACAATAAGCCCAGTAGAACAAAAGCTATAGAACTGTTCTTTCTTTTTTTTTCGCAGTGTAATTTGTGATACTGTGAAGAAGTGTGTGAGCATTTTTGTGGGTAGTTCCCGAATCGTGAAGTGTTTCTTTTGATAAAATAAATTTGATCAAGCAATCATTGGTTCTGTGTGCATTCAATTCATTACGAACCCCTACACAGGAAACAATGCGAAAAATTGCAGAACTCAATACCTGTCCTACAGAAACTGAAAGGAAAATTTAACTCATTGTTAATTCGAAAAACGTAATTTATTATAAATGTAGAAAACTTTAATCTGTTGTAAATTTGCCAAATTTATGTATACCGTACTCATAGGTTTCTTAATGAAGGTTTTACATCTCACTTTCGTAGGTCTTCTTCAAAGAGCTCCGGCATTATCCTTACATTTGACGCTTTAGGAAGATCAAATTTTTCATCCTTTATAAACAATTTGTCTCTTAAGATTTTCCAATTAATAGAACTCTTCGGCATTCAGTGTTTCACTCATTTTGACACACATAACAGCTGCAATTCGTAATTCTAATAATTTTCGTCTAGTGCGTCTATTAGAACTGCAGATTTTAACTGTACATTCATTTGCTCATTTCCGCAATACGTTTCAGATGAACATACTGGCAGGGTGTTACATTATATACCTACCCATCTTTATTGCCAATGAAGAACTCTTTATTTTTATAGCCATGAGAATCTCAATCTGAACGTTTTTTTTCCCACAGAACTTCTTTTTTTTCCATCTTATTCTGAAATACTTGCTCTTACAATTTTCATACAGAAATATGTTTCCACTCCTAAAACCTTTTGGTATTTTATCACCATAAGGCACTACTTTCAAGTTTCTTTTATCTAAAGCCATCATATAGCTTCTGAAAGTTTTTGATTTCTGTCCAATAATGAGCATTTCAGCAATCTTTCTTTGGCCATCCTTACGCACGACCATTCTCAATATTTTACTGGCCCCTAATTTTTGTATAGCCAGAAATTGCTGAAGCTCCGTTCTTTCCCACTTGTACCAACAGCAGCTTATCTACATACCTTCAAGATTTTTCCAATTTCTATCTACTCATTTTATTATCAATGCAGCATACTTATAAAGTATTTCTCCCACCTTATTAGCATGCCTTCGTGGTGTCATGGTCAGCACTCTCTGCGCGTATTCGAGAAGTCCGT
Organism: Stegodyphus mimosarum; assembly: GCA_000611955.2. Classification (NCBI taxonomy): domain Eukaryota; kingdom Metazoa; phylum Arthropoda; class Arachnida; order Araneae; family Eresidae; genus Stegodyphus; species Stegodyphus mimosarum. The sequence continues at coordinate 435,434 of KK114797.1, forward strand.
GGTTCGAGTCCGGCGAGGGCACTGTTCATTTTTCGCGTCCCCAGCATGGAATAACCTAATGACTGTAAAATGGGTCCCGAACAAAAAAGGTGATGTATGATGATTCTGCACCACCAGGATTTGGCAACTGGTCGCCTAATCTCCAGTCGCCCTTTAAAAGGGGGTGTATATAAGTTATTTCTCCCTCCTTCTTAGCATGCCTTCGTGGTGTAATGGTCAGCACACTCGGCGCGTATTCGAGAGGTCCGTGGTTCGAGTCCCGGTGAGGGCATTGCTCATTTTTCCCATCTCCTGCTTGAAAAAAACCTTATGACTCTACACACTAAGTATTAGTTTGTTACCTAAAATTTTCTGGTTGTAATTTATCTTCTTCATGAAAATTTAATATAATTTGGACTAGCAGTTATGATAGCGTTCAATTCAAATTCCTGCATCTGATGATTTTAAGTAACTCTTGCAAGGAATGTTTTACTTTCTTACTGCCTGTCTTCGTGGAGTAATTGGAAAGCAAATTAGGCGAGCAGTTGTAGGTCAAGTGTTCGAATCCTAGCGAGGGTAATGCAGACATTTTGTTTTATCATCTTCGGCAAATACGTAATACTTTCTAAAAATTCTTTATAAGGATATTTTTATAAGAACAAAGTAGAATTTTCAGATTTCATATTTAAAGGTTTTTCAAACCGTTGATCATGGATTCCAGACCTTTATTTATGTTTTCACGTACTCAGACCATGGTTTTACTTTATTTTTAGTGGGGTTTTTTTTTTTTTTTTAGAATATTTAAAACATTTCAATTAAGTAGAGACTTTCGTCTTGATTATCAGTTTGAAGCTTTTTGAGATGGACGGCCATGTACTTAAATAATTTAAATTTTTCCCTTAGTTTTATAATTTGGTTTCTGTGCTAATCAGAAAACAGAACCAAAAAGGAAAGATTACAGAAAATCGTTTGGTGCTTAAAGGATTAAAACTAAATAATAATTTCATTTCCATAGAAACTGTCAAATTATTGTTTTCAGTTATTTTAGAGGAATGTTTTAACCATCGCAGAGGTAAAGAATCTTAGGAATCGATTTTTAAGCGTAATTTGAAGTTTGGAAGACAGCACGAAATATTTGAATAATAAATATTATTATTTAAACAATAATCTTAATTAACAGAACCCGAATATGAATCTTAATTAATAGAACCCGAATCTTAATTAACAGAACCCGAATACTGAACGTTTCCACCCGAATATGGGCATCTGGAAGTCCAAATTTGAAATTTAAAATTTGCTTTATTATCGATTTCATATTTTGTAAAACTTTAACGAATTTTTGATTAACAAACTTAATATGAAGACCCGAAATTATTTAACGATTGAATTTGAATTAAGCATCGTGTGCTGCTTAAACTTCGAGAGTGGATTTTATGTCGATGTTCTATATTCATTTATTTCCCGAATAAATATTACTATAAGATTGTGAGGTAAAGTATTAACATTAAAGAATTAACATTCTCATAAGAAAAGGGTGAAATAGAATAAAAACATATTTGAAGAAAATATATAATTAAAGAAATTAGAATTTAATTAACTTGAAAGTTCAGTTTGATGTTATATAATTAAGTGATGTGACAATGATTCTAATATATTAACAGTTAAGATTTTACTCTGTCCTATCCCCACAACCGTGTATTCGAAGTAGTGTCGTCTGTTTTGATTTTGCGCCAGGCAAATAAACTAAGCTAAACCCAGCGTACAAAAATTCTATTTTTTTCTTGGTTTCCATCATAATAATGCGCCAGTTCAGAAGTTAATGTGAGAAAAGTTTAAACGCATTCGTTACATAATTTCAACTAATACTGAGCGTAAATTAAATGTATTCTTGGTTAAGGAAGCACAAGTTGTTTTTACAAGATTCTTTTCTCGGTGCTAGATGACTGTTTATGAATCATTTCGTGATAATTGGAAGATAAAATTAGAAAGGTAGAACAATTGCCAGACGTCCAGTTGATAGAGTAGTCAGAAATGTGAACTGTGTATGGTTTTAATATTTTTTTCTAAGAGCATCATCATACTTTGCGTTACATGCTAATTTGAAGTAAAACTATTTTTATACTAATAATTAATATAATTATTTTAAACTCGTCAATAGTAATTATTCTTAATATTTTTTAATTCATTACTACCATTTATTAATCCAAAGGCGCAATTTGCCCAGAAGGACTATTAATTTCATTTTGGCATTTTGCGTCGATTCACTAGTTGTTCACTTTCCAAATTGCTGCCACCAAATTTTATTGCCCTGTATCATATTTAAAGAAATTAAATAAGGAAGAATCTGCATAAATGTATGTAATGTTTCTCGCATTGTAATAAAACAGTGGTACCTAGAACCATCCAATTTTTAATACTGAACGTTTCCACCCGAATATGGGCATCTGGAAGTCCAAATTTGAAATTTAAAATTTGCTTTATTATCGATTTCATATTTTGTAAAACTTTAACGAATTTTTGATTAACAAACTCAAGGATTTCAAAGCGAGCAATGGAAACATTGTACAGAAAAAACATTTTTTATCTTCAGCGCGTGAGACTGTGTATCGGAAATTCTAAAGGTTTGCTCAGTTTAAAATTACTTTCCGATATTGCTCTTGAACTGCATTTTATGATTTAAGTACGAAGGGCATGATATTTAATAAATAAAGGTAACACACAAAATGTTAAAGAAACGTCCTTTGGACGTAATTTAAAATCTGAAACCTTTCTGATTTTTCTTTTTATGTATTTTTTTAAGATTATTATTAAATTATAACTATAACGTGGTAATAATTTTCTTGTTACTGTAGTATAATTAAAATTAAGCAATATACACTTAATATATGACATGTACATTATTTTAATAAATAATAAATATAGCTTGCATCAGCGTGTTTCAAAAGTCCGTTAACACTTTAAAAAATTTATTGCAGCCAAAGGAGTAGCATTACAAAGTAACGAAGTACATCATTTTAGAGAGTAAAGTTGTAAGTTTCTTTCAACAACGCTCATTTTATAAACGCTCTATTTGGGAACTAAGTGCTATCCTACAAACGTCGACGCCATAATCTAACTCCTGCCACACACGGCACAATGTGTCTCCCGAAACTGTGGCTGCTACTTGTTCAAATCCCCTTTTCAATTCCATAACATCACCTGGAAGAGGAGAACATAAAAAAGGTCCTTTACACAACCCCATAAAAAAGAAATCACAAGGGTTGATATCCGGATACCTAGGCCCAGGCACTGGTCTGTTGCTCCACCGCGGGACCAATGCAAGGATTGGATAGCTCTATCTTCAGATATGCCCTAACATTACGATGAAAATGTGGGTGCACCATCCACGTAACTCAAGGACTAAATTCTCTGATTCATTTTGCAACAATGGCATTAACCAGGTCTACAACATCTGAAGGAAGAACTCTCTAATAACAGTTTGCTCTTCAAAGAAGAAAGGCCCCCTAACTCTTTGAGGGGCAGGAAAAGGCAATTAACTTTTTCAGCAATATTCTTGTTTTATTTACTATATCAGGTATTACAATGAATTTATTTGCGACAATGACGCATATTTTGTCCAAGACGCGTGAAAAAAAACCACTTCTGGTGGTTAGTGTCAGTAACCAGAGACCACAGAACATATCCCTACAAATTAGTCTCTATGGTACTCATAGAAACAGTTTTTCTTTTTCAAGCAGAGTGCAACTTTGCATACGCTGCATTCCCTCACTGTTCTTACAAGCTTTTTCTTGGTGCTGCAGATGCATATCGTCGTGATGTTGTCTTCGATGGCTGATGCTTATTTTCTTGAAGATAAATTGCTGCATAAGCTACTGGTTTATATTTCTTGATTGACTTATGTTTCTTGATTGCCATTAGTGATGAAAATTCTAGAGTTTCTTGATTGCCATCTAGTGAGCTACAAGGGAACTTCAGAAAAGGTCAGTCTTGAAACCCACTCACACGAGTGAGTAAGAAGTTCAATAGAAAGGTGGTTACTGTAGGTAAGCACTGCCCTTCAAAGAGTTAAAGTTTCTTGTTAGACATGGCACAAAAAACATTCACCTCTGTAGAATCTCGCTTATGTTCAACAATATTATGCAGATTTTTTGTTCCTCAAATTCTACAAGTGTGCCTGTTTACTTTCCCATTTGTGTGAAATGCTGCTTCGTCCAAACAAATTATCGAATTTACAAAAGCATCATCTTTGTCATGCAGTGAACAGTAAAACTGGAATCGCTGGTCTTTGGAATATAACTGTAGTCTGTATTGTTTCATGTTTAATTTTTTCTTACGCAAAATACGCCACACAGTCATTGCTGAGGCACACAAACACACAGTTGCAATGAAATCTACATGCCAGTTGTAGACTGCCTTTCTCTTTGGTGCTGTTTCCCGTACGTTTTCCTAAATTTTCATTGCACATCCGTTGCATCTTTGTTTTGTCAAATTCTAGCATGTAAAAAGCCTTCTAAGGTCCAGAAAGCGTATCTTGATTATTTTATCACCTAGTGACGATACATGGAACTACAGCTCACCTTGCAATGAGAAAAAATTTACAACTTCACTCTTTGAAACGATGTACTTCGTTTCTTTTCAAAACTACAAATTTAGCTATAATAAATTTTTTCAAGTGTTCCCGGAATTTAGATACACGCTGTATATTTAACATGGTAATAGTTCAGTTTTCTTCATTATAATTTTTTATTTTAATTAATAATAATTTACTATTTTGGATTTATTACTAAGAAAAATATATTAATTAAATTAATTAATGTCTGTCT